>JACGAQ010000394.1:0-148764 GCA_014119065.1 Orius insidiosus | reverse complement strand
ATGTTGTGAGAGTGAGGATGTTGTCATAGGCGCAGTATACCTTGGTCAGGTTACGGTATGCCATCGAAATCCCCCTCCCTCAAGTCTGTCAAATCTGGGCGATTCTGGCGTAGTTGGCAAGTCGAAATAAGCGGTAAGTTATTGATAAAAATGTCGTGTATTGTCGTGTATTGTCGTGCTTTGTTGTGTTTTGTCGCCTGTTTTTGAGCGATAAATTCAGTCATGCATTGATATTAATAGTTTTTATGTGTTTTAACTCCGCTACCTGCCTATCAGTGCCAGAAATCGTCAAATACAGTAATCGGAGGACGGCGTTTGTGTTCGGTCTTTTTATACCAGTTTTCGATAATGGCGGCGCGGTCGGCGTCGAGCGCTTTTCCTTCCAGATAGTCATCGATTTCGTTATAGGTGACGCCAAGGGCGGTTTCATCAGGTAACGAAGGGCGGTTCTCTTCCAGATCGGCCGTTGGGCTTTGGTGTACAGGTGCTGCGCACAGCCGAGTACCTTCAACAGCGCTTTCCCTTGCCGTTTATTTAAACGAAAAATAGGATTGATATCCGTGCCACCGTCGCCGTATTTGGTAAAGAAACCCGTGACGGCTTCTGCGGCGTGGTCGGTGCCGACCACCAGACCCGCGTTCATGCCCGCAATGCTGTATTGCGCCTTCATGCGCTCACGTGCTTTTTCGTTGCCTTTGACAAAATCGGACAGCGTTACGCCGATGGCCGCCAGGGTAGCTTCACTCGCTTCGACAGCGGGCTTGATATTCACCGTTAACACGCTGTCCGGTTGGATGAAGGCGATGGCATCCTGGCAATCGGCCTCATCCGCCTGAATGCCATACGGCAAGCGTACAGCGATAAACTGATAACGCATATCGCCAGTTTCGCTACGCAGCTCATTGATGGCAGTCTGGCACAGTTTGCCGGTCAGTGTAGAATCTTGCCCGCCGCTGATCCCCAGTACTAACGAACGGATGAAGGGATTGGCCTTAAGATAATTCTTTAAAAATCAACGCTGATGCGAATCTCGGCATCGGGATCGACAGTATGCTTAACACCCAGTGCCTGGATTATCTCTTGCTGCAATGACATGGTGGCCCCCTTCCTGAACCTGTTGATACTGCGAAATAATTAGCTTGATGGGTAGAGTGTAAAGCTAATCGTCGTGAAGAAAAAAGGACAAGCAGTGCGCGGCTTTGTTGAATAGTGAGTCATGCTGTTTTGCCAAGCCAGTTTTGGTAGAAAATACTTGTCCACTCAGGTGTGCAGTTTTCTCATGAGGCCTAACTGCATGATTTTGCGTTGCGAGGATCCGTCGTTTCACTGGGCTGCCAGCATAAAATCTATTTATTCAACAAAGCCGCAGTGCGCGCGTATATTTACTTGTATTGGCGCAGCGAGGCAATACAATGTGAACGAGTACCGATTTGAAAAATTGCCGCGAGCCATCTAGGCTGTGTCCCTTAATTGCGTAAACCGGCGGTAAAACAAGCGGATGCAGCCCAGTTTCACCATTGCTAGATAGTTTCTTGCCGTTTTTTCATAACGTGTGGCAATCCCGTCGATATTCCTTTAAACGGCCAAAACATCTTTCCACAACGTTGCGACGGCGATAAGCACCACGATCAAGTTGCGAGCGTCCATCTGAAGCCAGTTTTCATTTGATTTTCGGGGAATAACCGTTTTTATCCCTTTTCTTTTCAAATCGTTACGGAGTGCATTGCCAGACTAGGCTTTGTCAGCCAGTACCGCATGACCACGACGCTTCATGCTACCGTTCTGCCGTTGCACGCCAATGCCGTCCAGGAGTCGTAACGCGAACAGGCTTTCGTGAGCCTGCCCAGCACTCAGTACGATATTTAGCGGGATGCCGCTTCCGTCAGTCGCCATGTGGATTTTGATGCCATAACCACCTCGTGAGCGACCCAGGCTGTTATCGTTGGTAATATCGGGATGTTTTTTTGAGCGCCAGCCGCACATTTGAGCGCACGGATATTACTGCCATCCAGCGCAGTGGCTGACCAGTCAACAAGTCCATGAGCATCAAGAAATGAAAGTAACTTATTGAAAATAATGTTAATAACTCCATATTTTGACCATCTATTGAAACGATTATAAACGGTTTTCCATGGGCCGTAACGTTCAGGTAAATCACGCCATGGGGCACCTGAACACAGTATCCAGAACATGCCGTTGACGATTTTGCGATGTTCTGCCCATGGCCGGCCTGCCTGCGGAGATGTCAAAACGGTTGGTAACAAGGGCTCAATGATTGCCCATGCTTCATCAGAAAGATAGTAGCGAGCCATAATCCAAAGTGTCGTAGAAACAGATGGATACTATAGCTCAAGCAATTAAGGGACACAGCCTAGCCTTGTCAGTGACCCATTAATGAATGAGGTAATAACATGAAAAATAATCGACTACTGATATGTTTGGTGTTGCGGGGGCTCTCCTTCTCTCTGGGTGTTCAGCCTATAATCGTGCAGAAAGTAGTTTTACCGAGCCGGTGGTTAAAGAGGTGAAGACCGGACAGCAAGTGCTGCAAATTGCTGGCGCGCCTGCGTCAGAAGTACGGTTGAAAAACGCTCGAGGCACCTGCTTTAACTACTTGTTGAAAAACCGTGATGGTACGGCGCAGAACTATTTTGTGAGTTTCAACGACCGTGGGCAAGTGCTGAACAAGGGCTTCCAAAGCTGCGAGGCCTATGACACCAATCCGCAACGGTAATAGTGTTGGACAAGTCACGCTATCCTCGTCATCCTCGGCGAAAGCCGGGGACCTCTGTGAGAATAAGCGCGTTTCTTCGGCATGAGATTCCTACCTGCGCGGGAATGACGGTAGGCGTAGGACAGTTTGTCAGCAACTTCGAACCGGCAGGGAGACCTACCGGTTTTTTCATGACGCCATGCGTTTACCTGGGTATCAGGTGTGAGACGCGTTTAACACGGACTCATTGTCGGCCGCAAAACGCGACTTGTCGGTTTGTCTCAGTAACCGGCTGGTCACCGTACCCGCAGTCATTGAACCGCTCACATGTAGCGCAGTACGTCCCATATCAATCAATGGCTCGATGGAGATCAGCAGTGCCACTAGCGTTACTGGCAATCCCATGGCGGGTAAAACGATCAATGCTGCGAAGGTCGCACCGCCGCCTACGCCCGTGACGCCGGCAGAGCTGATGGTTACGATTCCTACCAGCGTGGCAATCCACACCGGGTCCAGCGGGTTGATACCGACGGTGGGGGGCAACCATCACAGCGAGCATGGCAGGATAGAGCCCGGCACAGCCATTTTGTCCAATGGTGGTACCAAAGGACGCAGCAAAGCTGGCGATGGATTCCGGTACGCCGATGCGGCGTGTTTGTGACTCTATACTGAGCGGAATGGTGGCTGCGCTCGAACGACTGGTAAATGCAAAGCTCAGCACCTGGGCAATTTTGCGAAAGAATCGCAGTGGGTTGATGCCCGTTGAGGCTAAAAGCATCCCATGAACCACAAACATGATGCCAAGGGCAAGATAAGAGGCGACGACAAAGCTACCCAGCTTGATGATATCCTGCAAATTTGACGTTGCGACCATTTTTGTCATCAGCGCCAACACAGACCCTGTACATGATTCTGTGTAAATGCCTTTTCTCAGTAGTGACCGTCCAGGCGGCCACCGAACTCGATAATAAAACGGCTCATTGCCATACGCCAGTCCCGCAGTGGCATCGTCCATTTCTGTGAGGCCGACTGGATTGCCAGCCAAACCACCTTTTTCACTGCGTCGTCAGTCGGGAACACCTTGCGTTTTTTAATCGCATGCCGGATCACACTGTTCAGCGACTCGATGGCGTTGGTTGTGTAGATGACTTTGCGGATATCAGCCGGGTAAGCGAAGAACGTCGCCAGATTGCTCCAGTTCGTCTGCCAGCTCCGGCTTATCTGTGGATAGCGGCTGTCCCATGCGCTGGCGAAGGCTTCCAGCGCCTGCTGGCCTGCTTCTTCCGTAGCGGCCTGATAGATGGCTTTCAGGTCGCGTGTGACCGCTTTGTAGTCCTTCCAGGAGACGAACCTCAGGCTATTGCGTACCATATGCACGATGCACAGCTGGATGCGGGCTTCCGGATACACCGCGTTGATGGCGTCCGGGAAGCCTTTCAGGCCGTCGACACAGGCGATGAGGATATCGTTCAGGCCGCGGTTTTTTAGTTCTGTCAGCACATTGAGCCAGAACTTCGCGCCCTCGTTTTCGGCCAGCCACATACCCAGCAGTTCTTTCTGGCCCTCGATGTTGATACCCAGTGCCAGGAACACGGATTTATTGATGACGCGACTGTCCTGCCGGACCTTCAGGACAATACAGTCAAGGTAAACAATGGGATAGACTGCATCCAGTGGGCGATTTTGCCATTCAGTAACCTGTTCCATCACGGCGTCGGTGACCTTCGAGACCAGCGCCGGTGAGACATCCGCTTCATACAGCTCTTTGAACGCAGACGCTATCTCGCGGGTGGTCATCCCTCTGGCGTACAGGGACAGTATTTGGTTATCCATCCCGGAGATCCGCGTCTGGTTTTTCTTCACCAGTTGTGGTTCGAAGGAGCCATCACGATCGCGCGGAGTACGTAGTTCCAGAGGGCGATCGCCGGTGGTCACGTTCTTTGTGGAATAGCCGTTGCGGGAGTTGGCCCCCGGTTTGGGCTGATTTTTATCGTAGCCCAGATGGTGGGAGATTTCAGCGTTGAGAGCAGCCTCAACGCTGATTTTCTTCAGCAGGCGATCGAATTGGCTGAGATCGTCAGGGGTTTTGAGATTTTTGGCCAGTTCGTTAGCCAGAGCCTGCAACTGTTTTTCGTCCATAAATTAACCTGTTTTTGATGTTGGATTGAACATATCAAAATTAGGCAATTACACAAATTTATGTACAGGCTCTTTATTCAACAAAGCCAACCACAGTTCTTCGCGCGTCTACTTCGTAGCCTCACAGTCGCAAAAGCCGATTCAATCGGATTTGTCGTTCTTATTGACTCCCAGTGCTCTGACGGGAAGTCGTAGAATGCCAGCAGTTCTTCTCTATCTTTCTCCAGCTTCTTCATCGCTGCAGGATACTTCGCTGAAAACCTTGCCAACAAAACATCAAAGGCTTTATCAGCGGCATCGTGACTCTCTGCTAGCCAAACCTCCCGCAGTTCAGCCTTAACTTTCGGTTGCATGGCTTTGGGGAGTGAAGCCAGCACTTAGCGCTGAGGAATCCCCAGTAATATGCGGCTAAAAAAGACAGACATAGAGTTTTGTGATCTACTAATTTATGCAAATAACTCAATGAGATCACCTCTATGCCTGCTCGCCAAGTATGTCGGAATTTCTTCCGTGATCTTGACCTGCGATCTCCGTACAGCTTTTGTATCTTAAGTTAACGATGCCCGCTGCCGCCGGTATTCTCTCGGGGAGAGATATCCCAGCGCGCTGTGCGGATGGTTTTCATTGTAATGCGTGAACGCTGCTGCAAGGTTTCGCAGGGCTGTTCTCACATCCGGTTTTGGCATGAACGCGATATAGTCTTCCTTCATCGCCTTCACGAACCGTTCGGCCATGCCATTGCTCTGCGGGCTGCTCACCGCTGTTGTGCAGGGCTCCAGATTCAGTTCTCTGGCCAACCTCCGCGTTTCATGCGCGGTATACGCTGAACCGTTGTCCGTCAGCCACTGCACCGCTGTGTCCGGCAACCTGTCGCCGAAGCGCTTTTCTACCGACCTCAGCATCACATCCTGCACGGTCGAACTGTCGTAGCCTCCCGTGCTCGCAGCCCAGTCTATGGCCTCTCTGTCGCAGCAGTCCAGAGCGAACGTGACCCGCAGTTTTTCACCGTTGTCGCAGCCGAACTCGAAACAATCTGAACACCAGCGCATATCGCTTTCTGCCACCGCGATCTTGCCCTTATGCTCACGCTTCGGCCGCTCTGGTTTGTCATGCAATAATAGCAGGTTATGCTCACACATGATGCTGTAAAGTCGTTTGGCATTTACCAGCGGCAGTCCCTCTGTGCGACGTTGTTTACGCAGGATGCCCCACACACGCCGATAGCCGTAGCTGGGCATATCGCTGATGATGTCGAGGATGTCCGACAGTATTTCAGCGTTTGCTTCGTCATTACGCCGGTTACAGCGCCTGTCCTGCCACTCGGCAGAACGCTTAATCCGCAGTGACAGCTGCGCACGCGACACGCTCATGGCGCGGCTGACCTTTGCTATTCCCCGGCCTTTGGCAACAAGGGCGCGTGCGCTATCCATTTTCGCGACTGGCCGTACTCCACGGCTTCTTTCAGGATCTCAACTTCCATCGTTTTCTTACCCAGAAGGCGCTGGAGCTCCCGAACCTGCTTCAGTGCTGCTGCGAGCTCAGAGGCAGGAACGACGTTCTCTCCGGCCGCCACGGCGGTGAGGCTGCCTTCCTGATATTGCTTCTTCCACTTAAACAGCAGGCTGGGCTGAATACCGTGCAGGCGTGCGACATGGGAGACATTCATGCCGGGCTCCATCGTCTGCTGGATAATGGCAATTTTTTCCTGAGGAGTTTTACGTTTACGGACTTCTTGCCCTAACAGGAGCCCGGTCATATCAAAATTGGCGTTAGTGTTAGACATATATTCAAGCCTATCTCTTATCTGGAGATACAGCTACTGTCTGGTGTTTCAGGGGGCTACATCATCGGAATTTCTTCCGTGATGCGTTAGCACCCTTTCACAAATACCGACAAAATGCTTTGCTGGATGCCACCATTGCACTTATCAATGGCGCATCACTGACACTGACCAGTATTGGACGTTTTTTACCCGGTACGGCTCAAGTCAAAAACAAAATCAAACGTGTTGATCGTCTTTTGGGTAATGAGTCGCTGCACCGGGATATTCCTCTTATTTTCAAAAACATTATCTCGATGCTGACGAGTCAGTTATCTCTGTGCGTTATTGCCGTTGATTGGAGCGGCTATCCATCGCAGGAATACCACGTCCTGCGCGCCAGTCTCTTGTGTGACGGCCGTTCGATACCCTTGTTAAGCTGGATTTTTCCTTCGGAAAAACAGCATAATGCAAAGATACAGCAAGCCTTCCTTGATGCTCTTTCTGCTGCGGTTAACCCGGTAGCCAGAGTCATTATCGTCACTGATGCAGGTTTCCAGAATGCCTGGTTCCGGCATATCAAATCGCTCGGATGGGATTTTATCGGGCGCATCAGGGGCAATATACAGATGCGACTGGACAGCAAAGGTGAATACTGGTTCAGACGTCAGGAATTACAGGCCAGCAGCAAACCCGAATATCTGAGGCCGGGTACGCTTGCCCGTGCGGAAGATGCCCGTTGCAATGGTCACTTTTATCTGCATAAAAAAGAATCTAAAGGCCGGAAGCATAAACATTCCCGGTGCAGAATTCGTCGAAAATCTCAGGTGCGTGATGGCCGTTCAGCTGCCAAGGAGCCGTGGCTCATGTTCAGCAGTACAGACCATTTTAAGCCAGGTGAAATCATGAAGTTATACAGTCGACGCATGCAGATAGAACAGAACTTCCGTGATGAGAAAAGCGAGCGCTTCGGGTTTGGCCTGCTTGCCAGCTACAGCCATTCAGCAGAAAGAATGCTGGTACTGAGCTTGCTAGCAACACTGAGTACAATCGTGCTGTGGTTAATTGGCTATCATGCTGAAAATAAAGGTTTACATCTGAGATACCAAGCCAACAGTATTAAAACCCGCTGGGTGATCTCGTCTCTGACATTAGCGGAGAATGTCTTGCGACACTCCCCGCTAATAGTAAGTCGAACGATACTGAGCAGCGTTCTTAACCATCTCGCCAGAACCTACCGAAATATGGTGTTGGTTTATTAGCGCTGATTTATGGGGATCCCTCAGAGCACATTAGCGGTTTTGTGCACCCAACAGCGTTGGTGCTGCTTGTCCGGGAATATCTTTGCCATGGCATTCCAAAAACCAAGGGCACCGTCTCCCGTAGCCAGCTTGGGAGATACGGTTATTAGGCCACGTGCTCGCAGGCCATTAAGAAGTTCGGCCCAGTTTGCTTCTGACTCTCGATAACCATCTTCGACCGCAACCAGCTCCTTACGTCCATGTTCAGTGACCCCGATAATGACCAGCAGGCAAAGGCGATCATCTTGCCTGACATGGCTGTATATGCCATCGGCCCAGAAATAAACGTAGCGCGTATCGCTTAAATCACGCAGGCACTATTGCCTGTGCTCTTCAAGCCATTGCTGTTTCAGTCTGCTGATGGTACTGGCAGAAAGACCATGGGTTTTTTCACTGAGAAGCGCCCTCAGGGCTTCGTGAAAATCACCGGTGGATATGCCTCGCAGGTACAGCCATGGTAGCAACTCTTCGACGCTTTTTGCCCGTTTCAGATAAGGCGGCAACAACGCGCTGTTGAAACATATTCCGTTGCCGCTGCGATCCCTGACTTTAGGCACTTTAATTTCAACATCCCCAATACCCGTCTGTATGGTTCGTTGTGGCAAATAGCCGTTACGAACGATAGCACGACGCCCATCGTTAAGGCGGCGTTCAGCATGTTGTTGCAGCATGGCTTCGAGCTCAACCTCAACGGCAGCAGCTATCAGCTGCCTGGCACCATTACGAATGAGTTCATGCAAGGGATCACCGGCAATATCCGGTTCTACGGAGACCTGTAGGGTAGACTTTTTCATGGCGTATCGTCTCTCTGTTGTTGAAATCATCCACGAAATCAATCAGCAGGATACGCCACCCTACCCGAAACCCCGTACACCAGAAATGAGCATAACTCCAGGGGGGCTTACAACGACGAATTTCCAAAAGCAAAACATATTGTTGGCAAGCTTTATACACAGCGTATTGAGCGTGAAAATCTGACGTTGCGTAATCGACTGAAACGCCTCAATCGTAAGACGCTGGGGTATTCAAAGTCACCTGAAATGCACGATAGTATCATCGGCACTTTCATTGAACGCGAGTATTACGTTTGATGAGGTATCAACCTATTGAATACACGACCGGCGCGTGCGGTGCGTGAGGGCATTGAGGATCAGGTAATTCTGGAGAAAATGAAAGGGAGTGAGGGACGAACCCGTGAAGAACTGGCGTCACGAGCAGAAGTGCCACACCACACCATTTTTCTGCAATATTTCCCGCTTTATATTATGCCGATCATTACCGCCGTTGCCGGTTATCTGGTTTTGCGCCTGCTGGGTGTTCCGGTGTGACAGCTGTTGCCGCCCTTTCGCCATGATGCGCAAGGGCGGCGTGATTCAAGTGGTCAACTGCTGCTCAATAGCGTGTTGCGCCGCAATAATGTGCTGCCCGCCAAACAGATTTGCCCGATTGAGCAGATAATAGATTTGGTAGAGCGGCTGCTGAGGGATCCCCATAAATCAGCGCTAATAAACCAACACTATATTTCGGTAGGTTCTGGCGAGATGGTTAAGAACGCTGCTCAGTATCGTTCAGGCTTACTATTAGCGGGGAGTGTCGCAAGACATTCTCCGCTAATGTCAGATACGAGATCACCCGGCGGGTTTTAATACTGTTGGCTTGGTATCTCAGATGTAAATCTTTATTTTCAGCATGATAGCCAATTAACCACAGCACGATTGTACTCAGTGTTGCTAGCAAGCTCAGTACCAGCATTCTTTCTGCTGAATGGCTGTAGCTGGCACGCAGGCCAAACCCGAAGCGCTCGCTTTTCTCATCACGGAAGTTCTGTTCTATCTGCATGCGTCGACTGTATAACTTCATGATTTCACCTGGCTTAAAATGGTCTGTACTGCTGAACATGAGCCACGGCTCCTTGGCAGCTGAACGGCCATCACGCACCTGAGATTTTCGACGAATTCGGCACCGGGAATGTTTATGCTTCCGGTCTTTAGATTCTTTTTTATGCAGATAAAAGTGACCATTGCAACGGGCATATTCCGCACGGGCAAGCGTACCCGGCCCCAGATATTCGGGTTTGCTGCTGGCCTGTAATTCCTGACGTCTGAACCAGTATTCGCCTTTGCTGTCCCGTCGCATCTGTATATTGCCACTGATGCGCCCGATAAAATCCCATCCGAGCGATTTTATATGCCGGAACCAGGCATTCTGGAAACCGGCATCAGTGACGATAATGACTCTGGCTACCGGGTTAACCGCAGCAGAAAGAGCATCAAGGAAGGCTTGCTGTATCTTTGCATTATGCTGTTTTTCCGAAGGAAAAATCCAGCTTAACAAGGGTATCGAACGGCCGTCACACAAGAGACTGGCGCGCAGGACGTGGTATTCTTGCGATGGATAGCCGCTCCAATCAACGGCAATAACGCACAGAGATAACTGACTCGTCAGCATCGAGATAATGTTTTTGAAAATAAGAGGAATATCCCTCATTACCCAAAAGACGATCAACACGTTTGATTTTGTTTTTGACTTGAGCCGTACCGTGTAAAAAACGTCCAATACTGGTCAGTGTCAGTGATGCGCCATTGATAAGTGCAATGGTGGCATCCAGCAAAGCATTTTGTCGGTATTTGTGAAAGGGTGCTAACGCATCACGGAAGAAATTCCGATGATGTAGCCCCCTGAAACACCAGACAGTAGCTGTATCTCCAGATAAGAGATAGGCTTGAATATATGTCTAACGCTAACGCCAATTTTGATATGACCGGGCTCCTGTTAGGGCAAGAAGTCCGTAAACGTAAAACTCCTCAGGAAAAAATTGCCATTATCCAGCAGACGATGGAGCCCGGCATGAATGTCTCCCATGTCGCACGCCTGCACGGTATTCAGCCCAGCCTGCTGTTTAAGTGGAAGAAGCAATATCAGGAAGGCAGCCTCACCGCCGTGGCGGCCGGAGAGAACGTCGTTCCTGCCTCTGAGCTCGCAGCAGCACTGAAGCAGGTTCGGGAGCGCCAGCGCCTTCTGGGTAAGAAAACGATGGAAGTTGAGATCCTGAAAGAAGCCGTCGAGTACGGCCAGTCGCGAAAATGGATAGCGCACGCGCCCTTGTTGCCAAAGGCCGGGGAATAGCAAAGGTCAGCCGCGCCATGAGCGTGTCGCGTGCGCAGCTGTCACTGCGGATTAAGCGTTCTGCCGAGTGGCAGGACAGGCGCTGTAACCGGCGTAATGACGAAGCAAACGCTGAAATACTGTCGGACATCCTCGACATCATCAGCGATATGCCCAGCTACGGCTATCGGCGTGTGTGGGGCATCCTGCGCAAACAACGTCGCACAGAGGGACTGCCGCTGGTAAATGCCAAACGACTTTACAGCATCATGTGTGAGCATAACCTGCTATTATTGCATGACAAACCAGAGCGGCCGAAGCGTGAGCATAAGGGCAAGATCGCGGTGGCAGAAAGCGATATGCGCTGGTGTTCAGATGGTTTCGAGTTCGGCTGCGAGCACGGGAGGCTACGATAGTTCGACCGTGCAGGATGTGACGCTGAGGTCGGTAGAAAAGCGCTTCGGCGACAGGTTGCCGGACACAGCGGTGCAGTGGCTGACGGACAACGGTTCAGCGTATACCGCGCATGAAACGCGGAGGTTGGCCAGAGAACTGAATCTGGAGCCCTGCACAACAGCGGTGAGCTGCCCACAGAGCAATGGCATGGCCGAACGGTTCGTGAAGACGATGAAGGAAGACTATATCGCGTTCATGCCAAAACCGGATGTGAGAACAGCCCTGCGAAACCTTGCAGCAGCGTTCACGCATTACAATGAAAACCATCCGCACAGCGCGCTGGGATATCTCTCCCCGAGAGAATACCGGCGGCAGCGGGCATCGTTAACTTAAGATACAAAAGCTGTCCGGAGATCGCGGGTCAAGATCACTGGGGATTCCTCAGAGAGCGGCTGGCGTTCGATAAAGCCTTTATCCAGCGGCCAGACGTTTTGATAACCGTCATAGATTTGCGGCGGCAGTTAGGGGCTGAGAGGTAACATCGCCAAAGAGCCTATACATAAATTTGTGTAATTGCCTAATTTTGATATGTTCAATCCAACATCAAAAACAGGTTAATTTATGGACGAAAAACAGTTGCAGGCTCTGGCTAACGAACTGGCCAAAAATCTCAAAACCCCTGACGATCTCAGCCAATTCGATCGCCTGCTGAAGAAAATCAGCGTTGAGGCTGCTCTCAACGCTGAAATCTCCCACCATCTGGGCTACGATAAAAATCAGCCCAAACCGGGGGCCAACTCCCGCAACGGCTATTCCACAAAGAACGTGACCACCGGCGATGGCCCTCTGGAACTACGTACTCCGCGCGATCGTGATGGCTCCTTCGAACCACAACTGGTGAAGAAAAACCAGACGCGGATCTCCGGGATGGATAACCAAATCCTGTCCCTGTACGCCAGAGGGATGACCACCCGCGAGATAGCGTCTGCGTTCAAAGAGCTGTATGAAGCGGATGTCTCACCGGCGCTGGTCTCGAAGGTCACCGACGCCGTGATGGAACAGGTTACTGAATGGCAAAATCGCCCACTGGATGCAGTCTATCCCATTGTTTACCTTGACTGTATTGTCCTGAAGGTCCGGCAGGACAGTCGCGTCATCAATAAATCCGTGTTCCTGGCACTGGGTATCAACATCGAGGGCCAGAAAGAACTGCTGGGTATGTGGCTGGCCGAAAACGAGGGCGCGAAGTTCTGGCTCAATGTGCTGACAGAACTAAAAAACCGCGGCCTGAACGATATCCTCATCGCCTGTGTCGACGGCCTGAAAGGCTTCCCGGACGCCATCAACGCGGTGTATCCGGAAGCCCGCATCCAGCTGTGCATCGTGCATATGGTACGCAATAGCCTGAGGTTCGTCTCCTGGAAGGACTACAAAGCGGTCACACGCGACCTGAAAGCCATCTATCAGGCAGCTACGGAAGAAGCAGGCCAGCAGGCGCTGGAAGCGTTCGCCAGCGCATGGGACAGCCGCTATCCACAGATAAGCCGGAGCTGGCAGACGAACTGGAGCAATCTGGCGACGTTCTTCGCTTACCCGGCTGATATCCGCAAAGTCATCTACACAACCAACGCTATCGAGTCGCTGAACAGTGTGATCCGGCATGCGATTAAAAAACGCAAGGTGTTCCCGACGGACGACGCAGTGAAAAAGGTGGTTTGGCTGGCAATCCAGTCGGCCTCACAGAAATGGACGATGCCACTGCGGGACTGGCGTATGGCAATGAGCCGTTTTATTATCGAGTTCGGTGGCCGCCTGGACGGTCACTACTGAGAAAAGGCATTTACACAGAATCATGTACAGGGTCTCGCCAAATCACACTCTCTGTCTCCCCAATAGCTGGCAGGATCGAACAGGAAACTGCCATCGTGATAACTGGCGCAGTTATCCGGCCAAAGGTCGCCGTGCAGCAGCGAGGGTTGCGGTTGATGTCCGGCCAGTCGCGACTCCACCGGCATAATCAACGAATCAATATCACCGAACTACATCCCTTTTTCGGCAGCCAACTGTAACTGCCAGCCAATGCGCTGTTCGGCAAAGAACGTTGCCCAACGCCGCTGCCAGCTATTAGGCTGTGGCGTGGTTGATAGGTCATTGTCAAAATCCAGACCAAACTGAGGCTGGTCGCTCCACTAATGCAGATGTGCCAGTTGCTCTCCGAGGCACCACGCACTGTGAGCATCCAGCGGTTTGGGGGCGAGGTATTCCATCAGCAGAAAGCTGTGGTCCCGCGAACTACCGACGCCATACACAGCAGGAACACGCACAGTACGACTGCGTGCAAGCAGCGCAAGCTGATCGGCTTCAACGGTGAATTTGGGTAACATCTCACGGATATCGCTCTTTACGAAAACATCATACTCCCCGTATTTGACCTGCCAGACGGTGTGCATCTCTCCAGCTTTACACGCCTGGTACTAGGCTGTGTCCCTTAATTGCGTAACCGGCGGTAAAACAAGCGGATGCAGCCCAGTTTCACCATTGCTAGATAGTTTCTTGCCGTTTTTTCATAACGTGTGGCAATCCGTCGATATTCCTTTAAACGGCCAAAACATCTTTCCACAACGTTGCGACGGCGATAAGCATCACGATCAAGTTGCGAGCGTCCATCTGAAGCCAGTTTTTCATTTGATTTTCGGGGAATAACCGTTTTTATCCCTTTTCTTTTCAACTCGTTACGGAGTGCATTGCCAGAGTAGGCTTTGTCAGCCAGTACCGCATGACCACGACGCTTCATGCTACCGTTCTGCCGTTGCACGCCAATGCCGTCCAGGAGTCGTAACGCGAACAGGCTTTCGTGAGCCTGCCCAGCACTCAGTACGATATTTAGCGGGATGCCGCTTCCGTCAGTCGCCATGTGGATTTTGGTGCCATAACCACCTCGTGAGCGACCCAGGCTGTTATCGTTGGTAGTATCGGGATGTTTTTTGAGCGCCAGCCGCACATTTGAGCGCACGGATATTACTGCCATCCAGCGCAGTGGCTGACCAGTCAACAAGTCCATGAGCATCAAGAAATGAAAGTAACTTATTGAAAATAATGTTAATAACTACAGGTTTTGACCATCTATTGAAACGATTATAAACGGTTTTCCATGGGCCGTAACGTTCAGGTAAATCACGCTATGGGGCACCTGAACACAGTATCCAGAACATGCCGTTGACGATTTTGCGATGTTCTGCCCATGGCCGACCTGCCTGCGGAGATGTCAAAACGGTTGGTAACAAGGGCTCAATGATTGCCCATGCTTCATCAGAAAGATCGTAGCGAGCCATAATCCAAAGTGTCGTAGAAACAGATGGATACTATAGCTCAAGCAATTAAGGGACACAGCCTAGAAGATATCAGCGGTTCCAAGATGTTCATCCAATAGCTTGCCGATTGCTTGCCACATAGCCCCCCCCCCTTTGATGATGTTACGTAGAGATTTTTACCTTAGCGTATTCCTTATCAGTAAACCTGAAGCTGTCGCACAGCATGGGCAATCGCCGCTGTGTCTGAAACCTAGAGCATATAGCCTGAATCGTCAGCAGTGGGCTAAAAAACGCGCTATCGTCTCAAGACAACGCAGTCTGCGCGGTACGCTGACGTCGGGTACGAACCTTATGAATGGTCAACGCCAGGGCGAAGAACAGCGCTTGCACCAACACAATACAGGGCCCCGTGGCACCATCCAGATAAAAACTGATCAGCGTACCCGTAACGCAGGAAAACACCGACACGCAGGTGGCGACGATCAGCATACCATCGAAGGTTTTACACACCATAAACGCGACGATACCGGGGGCGATAAGCATGGCGATGACCAAAATTACCCCAACGGCTTGCAGCGAGGCAACGATCGTCATCGCCAGCATACAAAGCAGGCCGTATTGGAGCCATTTGACCGGTAGGCCAATCACGCTGGCATGGTGCAGATCAAAGCAATACAGCATCAGGTCACGGCGTTTGAGCATGACAATCACCAGCGTAACACCGGCAATCAGCAGGATTTGCGTCAACTCCTGTGCGGTGATCCCTAACACATTACCAAAAAGAATATGCGATAGATGTTGGTCGGAATCTACCCGAGCAAACATGACCAGCCCGAGGGCGAACATGCCAGAGAAAACGATACCCATCACGGCATCTTCTTTGACATGGCTATGCTCTTTCAGATAACCGGTGGCAAGCGCGCACAGCACGCCAGAAGCAAATGCGCCCACCGCAAAGGGAATACTGAGCCAAAATGCCACAACAATGCCTGGCAGTACGGCATGGGATATGGCATCCCCCATTAAGGACCAGCCTTTAAGCACCAGATAGCAGGAGAGCACCGCACACACGACACCCGTGACGACGGCGGCCAGCAGTGCGCGTTGCATGAACGGATAGGCAAGCGGCTCCAGAATCCAATCAAACAGCATGCTCATGACATATCTCCTTCCGTCGCACGGTGGCGCGCGCGCAGTGTTGCCAGCAAGCCATGTTTCGGGGCAAACAGAAACGCCAGCAGAAAAATCAGCGTTTGCAACGTGACAATCACTCCGCCCGTTGCGCCATCAAGATAAAAACTGAGATAGGCGCCTAACGCGCTGCTGATGGCACCGAGTCCAATGGCAATAATAATCAGTCTGCCAAAGCGGTCGGTTAACAGATAAGCGGTAGCACCCGGCGTGATCACCATAGCAATCACCAAAGTGGCGCCTACGGTTTGCAGCGCGGCGACAGTGCAGGCGCTGAGCAGGGTAAAAAACAGGATTTTGAGTTTCAATGGCGATAAACCGATGGAACGGGCGTGGTTCTCATCAAAAAACATCGCCAACAGATCTTTCCACAGCACGCACATGATGATGAAAGTGATGCCGATGATAATTTCGACCTGAAGCACGTCCTTATCGGCAATGCCGAGGATATTGCCAAAAATAATCGACTGTACATTAACTGAGGTGGGGTTAAGGGAGATGATGAGCAACCCAGCGGCAAAAAAAGTGGAAAAGATAAAGCCAATAATGGCATCTTCACGCAAACGTGTGATGTGACGGATGAGCGTCATTGCCAAGGCGGCCAGCATTCCGGTAAAAAAAGCGCCTGCCGCATAGGGCAACCCGAGTGCGTAGGCTCCCGCGACGCCGGGCACCACTGAGTGGGAGAGGGCATCGCCCATCAGTGACCAGCCTTTGAGCATCAGGTAAGCGGAAAGAAAGGCACAGACACCGCCTACGATGGCACTCACCCAAATCGCCTTCACCATGTAGTTGTAATGGAACGGTTGCAACAAAAGTTCAAACATCTACGTTAGTTATCCTCTGGCCGGGAGCGGAATGCCGGTGTGTCGCTGGGGGTTGAACCGTAGAAGACGGCAGGGCGTTCGTCATCGGTCAATACGGTGACGGTTCGGGCATCGTCGTCGTCATGCAAGTGCTCGCCACCGAGATTAATATGGCGCAGTACGCCGCCAAAGGTTTTCTCCAGATTACTCTGGGTGAAGGTGGTCGCAGTGGGGCCGGCTGCCAGCACGGTGCGGTTGACCAGAATTACACTGTCGCAAAATTCAGGTACGCTGCCGAGGTTGTGGGTTGCTACCAAAATTAAATGTCCCTCGTCGCGCAAGGTGCGCAGCAGATCGATAATGGAGTTTTCTGTTTTCACATCAACGCCTGTAAAGGGTTCATCCAACAGGAGCACACAACCTTGTTGCGCCAGCGCCCGCGCCAGGAAAACCCGCTTTTTTTGACCGCCGGAGAGTTCACCGATTTGGCGTTGACTCAGCGCACTCATGCCGACACGGGCCATGGCATCGTTTATCACGTCACGATCTTGCTGGCGCGGGATGCGCAAAAAGTTCATTTTGCCGTAGCGCCCCATCATCACCACGTCGGAAACCAGCACGGGAAAATTCCAGTCAACCTCTTCCGTTTGCGGCACATAGGCGATGAGATTTTTTTTCAACGCCTCACTGATAGCTTCACCGTTAAGACGGACCTGGCCCGAAGAGGGTTTCACCAGCCCCATGATGCTTTGAATAGGGTGGATTTACCGCTGCCGTTGACCCCGACCAGAGCGCAGATCGTGCCGCCGCCCAGTGAAAATGACGCGTTTCGAATCGCTTGGTGGCCATTGCTGTACGTCACAGAGACATCGTCGACGGTGAGGGCTAATTCTGGTGTACGACTCATTGATTGAATCCTTCGGCGATGGTGTTCACCGTGGTTTGCAGCAGATCCAGGTAGGTGGGAACCGGACCCTTTTCATTAGACAACGAGTCAACATACAACACGCCGCCATATTTCGCGCCGGTTTCTTTACTGACCTGCTTAGCCGGTTTATCAGAAATAGTGCTTTCACTAAACACCACCGGGATGTGTTTTTCACGCACGGTATCGATCACGCGGCGTACCTGCTGGGGGGAACCTTGCTCATCAGCATTGATAGGCCACAGATAAACTTCGTTGAATTGATAATCGGTGGTGAGGTAACTAAAGGCCCCTTCGCTGGTGACGAGCCACCGCTGCGCTCCTGGAATCCTTGCCAAACGTTCACGCAGGGGGGCATCCAGTGCGGTGATTTTTTCTGCATAGGCTTTAGCATTACGGTTATAGATCTCCGCGTTATCCGGATCGTATTGCACCAGCCCCTTACGAATGTTCTCGACATAAATTAAGGCGTTGCTGGGGGACATCCAGGCATGTGGGTTCGGGTTGCCGTTATAGGCCCCTTCACGGATAGGCAGTGGTGTTATACCTTCCGTCACTGTAACCGCCGGGACATCTTTAATATTTTCAAAGAAGCGACTAAACCAGCGCTCCAGATTCAAACCGTTCCACAAGATAAGATCAGCGGATTGCGCCTTAACGATATCCCGCGGTGTGGGTTGGTAGTCATGGATCTCTGCACCCGGCTTGGTGATCGACTCAACGATAGCCGCCTCTCCCGCGATGTTCTGCGCGATATCCTGAATAATGGTAAAGGTGGTTACCACCTTGAGTTTGTCTTTGGCATTCGCAGGTGAAGCGAGAGTGAATGCGGCGAAGAGCGCCAGAGGTAGGGTAAGATTTAGAATTCGAGAAGGGGTGAAGGCCTGAAAGAAACGCATAGACATATCCTTACAAGTCGCGATGGTTAATTATTAGATGAAAATAATTCTCAATAGCGTTTAAGTCAAGCGTCTCTTGCGATAACTGCGACGCTGATACACTGTGTTTATCCACTGCCGTGTGCTTTTAAGCGATCCTTGCATATCCTGAATGTTGCATTATTGTAAAATATTTATTCTTGTTAACAAATATTACTTAATGTAACTAATTAATTCTAACTGTTGCTACTGTGTTTATGGTGTTTTTTCGTTGGACGCTAAATGCTGGTCAAGTATTCAATATGTTGATTACAGTGTAAAATCTTCGATTTTGGGATGTGGGGATAGAATGGCTAAAGTTGATGTAAGGTGTCCATTTTGTGAACAGATAGATCACACGGTTATGGCAAAAGCGGTCATCAGCGTTACCGTTGTCAGTCCTGCAAACGCACCTTTCAGCTCGATTATGCCTATCGCGCTTGCCAACCTGGAATGAAAGACCAACTCGTTGACTTGGCAATGAATAATGCGGGTATTCGTGACACTGCGCGGGCGTTACATACTCAGTATCAATGCCGTCATGCGCACTTTAAAAAACTCTCGCCGCGGAATGTAACAACGCTGCCACTGGATAACCTGCAAATCCAACTGATTTGCGAAGTGGATGAGATATGGTCATTTGTCGGCAACAAGAAACGACAGCGCTGGCTGTGGTACGCATGGGAGCCGCGTTTGATGCGGATTATCGCTCATGTTTTTGGTTCTCGAATCAAGAAGACGCTGTGTAAATTGCTGAAACTGCTCTCGGGGTTTAATGTGGTCTTTTGCTGCACTAATGGCTACAGGGCTTACAACGACGAACTTCCAAAAGCAAAACATATTGTTGGCAAGCTTTATACACAGCGTGTTGAGCGTGAAAATCTGACGTTGCGTAATCGACTGAAACGCCTCAATCGTAAGACGCTGGGGTATTCAAAATCACCTGAAATGCACGATAGGATCATCGGCACTTTCATTGAAAGCGAGTATTACGTTTGATGCGGTATAAACTTATTGAATACATGACCCGCAAATCAGTTGGATTTGCAGGTTATCCAGTGGCAGCGTTGTTACATTCCGCGGCGAGAGTTTTTTAAAGTGCGCATGACGGCATTGATACTGAGTATGTAACGCCCGGGCAGTGTCACGAATACCCGCATTATTCATTGCCAAGTCAACGAGTTGGTCTTTCATTCCAGGTTGGCAGGCGCGATAGGCATAATCGAGCTGGAAGGTGTGTTTGCAGGACTGACAACGGTAACGCTGATGACCACTTTTGCCATAACCGTGTTTTTTAACAGGATCTATCTGTTCACAAAATGGGCACCTTACATCAACTTTAGCCATTCTATCCCCACATCCCAAAATCGGATATTTTACACTTTAATCAACATATTGAATACTTGACCTAAATGCTCTCTTGGCGGCACAACATGTATAAAAAAATTGTTGATCGGCCGATATACCAAAAAGTGTGCAATGGAAGTGGCTTTGTTGAATAAATCGAACTTTTAGGTGACTGGCGGATCTGATCACTACAGTCCTTTCAGCATCGGGTCCCCATGGCAAAGCAAAAGTTTAAAATCACCAACTGGTCAGCCTACAACAAAGCTCTCAGGCTGCGCGGTTCGTTGACGGTCGGCTTGATGAGTCTGCCATTGCTGCATGGACTAACACCACCCAGACTGAAGGTCGTGGTCGGCCACTCCACTACACCGATATGGCAATCGCCACGGTTCTAATGATGAAGCGCGTGTTTAACCTTCCGTTACGGGCGTTACAGTGCTTGCTTGACTCGATTTTTAAGATGATGGCTCTGCCGCTGTGCTGCCCGGACTACTCTCTGGTCAGCAAACGGGCGAAGCGCGTATGAGCGTAACCACGCAGTGGCGAATCAGCATCTGAGCGGCAGCAATGATGTCTGGAAAAAGAAAGTGGGCTACAACCGTCGTTCGGTAGCAGAAACGGCGATGTTTCGTATAAAAACCTTGCTGGATGGCCATCTGAGCCTGCGGGACTATGACGCGCAGGTGGGGGAAGCGATGGCGATGGTCAAAGCGCTAAACCGGATGACGTTGCTGGGTATGCCGCACAGCGTCAGGCTCGCATAACAGTTGCGCCAGCGGGAGCCATCCTGTCGGCTAACTCTGATTTATTCAACAAAGCCGGGATGCAGCCTTATTTTGTGCGGCACCTCTGCGACTGAAGAAAAATGGCTTGCCATCGTTTTCAGAGTGTGTAATAACGCATCTTGGTGAAACGAGGTACAGTTCTGTATATGAGTGGCATTTTCAGTAAGGAAGTTAATGATACAACCGTTAGCGTTGCGCACTACTTCTCTGCCGATCCTTATCTTGGTGCCTCAAAGCAGTAACGACTTTGGTTTGTCTGCATAACGCCTTTGGGCGGTTTAAACAATTAAAGGAAATGTGTAAAATGGCAAAGATTAAAGGTCAGGTTAAGTGGTTTAATGAGTCCAAAGGTTTTGGTTTCATTACGCCTGCTGACGGCAGCAAAGACGTGTTTGTTCACTTCTCTGCAATCCAAGGTACCGGTTTTAAAACGCTGGCTGAAGGCCAGAGCGTAGAGTTCGAAATTCAAGACGGCCAGAAAGGTCCTTCTGCTGTTAACGTAACCGCGCTGTAATTACCGTTTCCGGTGCGAAACCCGCCATGGTGCGGGTTTTTTGTTGTCTGCCTTTCTCATTGCCGCCTATCCGCACGTGTTTTTATCGCTCTGTAGGAAAAGATGTCCATGTTTTATCAATGCCCGCTCTGCCATCAGCCGTTACAGGCTAAGGATCGCCAATGGTCATGCGGCACGCATCATTTCGATCGCGCCAGAGAATGCTATGTCAATCTTTTACCGGTACAATTTAAGCGCTCTAAAATGCCGGGTGACAACGCAGAAATGATCCGTGCCCGCCGCCTTTTTCTGGATGCAGGTCATTATCAGCCGTTACAGGCTGCACTACTGCAACATATACATCGCGTGCTCGCACCGCAGGCGCAGGCACTACTGGATATTGGCTGTGGTGAAGGGTATTACACCGGGGCATTGGCGGAGGCGTTACCGGCAGTTCAGATTTTCGGCCTGGATATCTCTAAGGCCGCTATTCAACGGGCAGCAAAACGCTATACGGCGGTTGAATTTTGTGTTGCCTCAAGCCGACGTTTACCGTTCGGGGATGCGACGCTGGATGGAATACTGAAAATTTATGCGCCCTGTGATGGGGAAGAGTTGGCGAGAACCGTAAAACCGCAAGGGTGGGTGATCACCGTTTCTCCCGGTCCGCGTCATTTGTATCAGCTAAGGGCCCAAGTCTATGATGCCGTCATGCCGCACCCGATAAAAGCAGAGGTGCTGCCGGGTTTTACGCTGCAAGCAGAGCACACGCTAGCGTATGAAATGTCCTTAGGCGGTGATGAGGCAGCGGCATTGTTGCAAATGACGCCCTTTGCCTGGCGCGCGTCGCAAGCGGTTAAACAGCAACTGTTGGATACCGAGCGCTCTGCATGTGAGACGGATTTCATTATCCGCTTTCATCAGAGAGATATTGAGTAGCATTAAAAAAGGGAGCGCAGACTCCCTTTTTATTAACGAATGCTAATCAGGCAACGTTGAACAGATGTTCGTAGAGAATATTGCTGGACCCTGTACACCATTCTGTGTAAATGCCTTTTCTTAGAAGTGACCGTCCAGGCGGTCACCGAACTCGATAATAAAACGGCTCATTGCCATACGCCAGTCCCTCAGCGGCATCGTCCATTTCTGTGAGGCCGCCTGGATTGCCAGCCACACCACCTTTTTCACTGCGTCGTCCGTCGGGAACACCTTGCGTTTTTTAATCGCATGCCGGATCACGCTGTTCAGCGACTCGATTGCGTTTGTTGTGTAGATAACCTTGCGGATATCTACCGGGTAAGCGAAGAACGTCGCCAGGTTGGCCCAGTTCTCCTGCCAGCTTCGGCTTATCTGTGGATAGTGGTTGTCCCTAGGCACTGGCGAACACTTCCAGCGCCTGCAGGCCTGCTTCTTCCGTAGAGGCCTGGTAGATGGCTTTCAGGTCGCGGGTGACAGCCTTATAGTCCTTCCAGGAGACGAACCGCAGGCTGTTGCGCACCATATGCACGATACACAGTTGGATACGTGCCTCCGGATACACCGCGTTGATGGCGTCCGGGAAGCCTTTCAGGCCGTCGACGCAGGCGATGAGGATATAGTTCAGACCACGGTTTTTCAGCTCTGTCAGCACGTTCAGCCAGAACTTTGCACCTTCATTTTCGGCCAGCCACATACCCAGAAGTTCTTTCTGGCCTTCGATATTGATACCCAGCGCCATGAACACAGATTTGTTGATGACGCGGCTGTCCTGCCGGACTTTTAGCACTATACAGTCAAGATAAACAATGGGATATACCGTATCCAGTGGGCGGTTTTGCCATTCAGTGACCTGTTCCATCACAGCATCGGTGACTTTTGATACCAGCGCCGGCGAGACATCAACGTCATACAGTTCTTTAAATGCAGCGGCGATCTCGCGGGTGGTGATACCTTTGGCGCACAGCGACAGGATCTGGTTGTCCATCCCGGTGATCCGGGTCTGGTTTTTCCTGACTAGTTGAGGTTCGAAGGAACCGTCCCGATCGCGCGGAGTACGAAGTTCCAGCGCATCATCGCCAGTGCTAACGGTCTTTGTGGAATAGCCGTTGCGGGAGTTGGCCCCCGGTTTAGGCTGATTTTTATCGTAGCCAAGGTGGTGCGTCATTTCGGCATTGAGAGCTGCCTCAACGCTGATTTTTTTCAGCAGGCGATCGAACTGGCTGAGGTCTTCGGGAGTTTTAAGATTTTTGGCCAGTTCGTTAGCCAAGGTCTGCAACTGTTTTTCGTCCATAAAGTAACCTGCTTTTGATGTTGGATTGAACATATCAAAATCAGGCAATTACACAAATTTATGTACAGGCTCCTCTCGAACCACAGTTCTTGGCGCGTCTGCATCGTAGCCTCACAGTCGCAAAAGCCGATTCAATCGGATTTGTCGTTCTTATTGACTCCCAGTGCTCTGACGGGAAGTCGTAGAATGCCAGCAGTTCTTCTCGATCTTTCTCCAGCTTCTTCATCGCTGCAGGATACTTCGCTGAAAACCTTGCCAAAAAACATCAAAGGCTTTATCAGCGGCATCGTGACTCTCTGCTAGCCAAACCTCCCGCAGTTCAGCCTTAACTTTCGATTGCATGGCTTTGGAGAGTGAAGCCAGCACATTAGCGGTTTTGTGCACCCAACAGCGTTGGTGCTGCGTGTCCGGGAATATCTTTGCCATGGCATTCCAAAAACCAAGGGCACCGTCTCCCGTAGCCAGCTTGGGAGATACGGTTAGGCCATGTGCTCGCAGGCCATTAAGAAGTTCGGCCCAGTTTGCTTCTGACTCTCGATAACCATCTTCGACCGCAACCAGCTCCTTACGCCCATGCTCAGTGACGCCGATAATGACCAGCAGGCAAAGGCGATCATCTTGCCTGACATGGCTGTATATGCCATCCGCCCAGAAATAAACGTAGCGCGTATCGCTTAAATCACGCAGGCACCATTGCCTGTGCTCTTCAAGCCATTGCTGTTTCAGTCTGCTGATGGTACTGGCAGAAAGACCATGGGCTTTTTCACCGAGAAGCGCCCTTAGGGCTTCGTGAAAATCACCGGTGGATATGCCTCGCAGGTACAGCCATGGTAGCAACTCTTCGACGCTTTTTGCCCGTTTCAGATAAGGCGGCAACAACGCGCTGTTGAAACATATTCCGTTGCCGCTGCGATCGCTGACCTTAGGCACTTTAATTTCAACATCCCCAATACCCGTCTGTATGGTTCGTTGTGGCAAATAGCCGTTACGAACGATAGCACGACGCCCATTGTCAAGGCGGCGTTCAGCATGTTGTTGCAGCATGGCTTCGAGCTCAACCTCAACGGCAGCAGCTAGGCACCATTACGAATGAGTTCATGCAAGGGATCACCGGCAATATCCGGTTCTACGGAGACCTGTAGGGTAGACTTTTTCATAGCGTATCATCTCTCTGTTGTTGAAATCATCCACGAAATCAATCAGCAGGATACGCCACCCTACCCGAAACCACATACACCAGAAATGAGTATAACTCGCTCAACCCAGAAAGGTTTTTATGCGAAACATCGCCGTTTCTGCTACCGAACGACGGTGGTAGCACACTTTCTTTTTCCAGACATCATTGCTGCCGCTCAGATGCTGATTCGCCACTGCGTGGTTACGCTCATGGTACTTGTCCGGCCAGTATTGCGCTCCGCTTCGTGGCGGTATAAGTGGCCTGATTTTTTTCCTCAGCAAAGCATCATGGCTGTAGCGCGTTTCATAAGCGCCGTCTGCCGCGGCTTCCCTGATCTTCCGGTGGGTCTGGTTAATCAATCCCGGTAGTGCCTGCGCATCTGTCGTACCACTGAGCGATAAATCGGCACAGATAATCTCATGCGTCGCACTGTCTGCGGCCAAATGAAGTTTGCGCCACACCTTGCGTCTGTCAGCCCCATGCTGCCTGACTTTCCATTCGCCTTCGCCGAAGACCTTCAGGCCGGTAGCGTCGATGACCAGATGCGAGATTTCACCTCGGGTTGGTGTTTTTATGCTGATGTTGACGCGCTTCGCCCGTTTGCTGACCAGGGAGTAGTCCGGGCAGCACAGCGGCAGAGCCATCATTTTGAAAATCGAGTCAACCAAGCACTGTAACGCCCGTAACGGAAGGTTAAACACGCGCTTCATCATCAGAACCGTGGCGATTGCCATATCGGTGTAGTGGGAGTGGCCGACCACGACCTTCAGTCTGGGTGGTGTTAGTCCATGCAGCAATGGCAGACTCATCAAGCCAGACCGTCAACGAACCGCGCAGCCTGAGAGCTTTGTTGTAGGCTGACCAGTTGGTGATTTTAAACTTTTGCTTTGCCATGGGGACCCGATGCTGAATGGACTGTAGTGATCAGAGCCGCCAGTCACCTAAAAGTTCGATTTATTCAACAAAGCCCAGCATCTCCAGTGATATTCGTTGCTCAGACCTCAGATAAATTTTCATATCGGCAAGCTTGATCCTCATTCTGAACAAAATCAAGCATCTTCATTGATCACGGGTATATGAAACGATTCCGGCTCCCATCATGGGTGTAATGTCCGATTTATTTTATCCACTGAAAAAATAAGTAGTGTGACGTTGCTTACGTATTTGCTGGTTAAAACGTCGTTTGTTATGTGATTGAGAACAATATCACGGGCATGTTAAGAAACGTTGCGTATTGGCATTTTTTGGTAGCAAAGAAATCTTTGTAAAAATTAGAAACAACCTGCTAGAGTAGCCTCCTGTTTAATTGCTTAGGAGAACAGGGTTTCGACCCACTCTATATGGACCGTCACCGACAATCCTTTCTTACCCAGCCGGCCTGCGCCGGTGCTGTTTCTGGTGCTGACCTGATGGGTCACCCATTTATCGATAGCCGCCAGGGCGGTGTTTCTTCTCTTGCTGTTTCCCCTATGCTGCGTCACATCACACCGACGGTGTTGATGCTGTCTGCTTGCACCATTTCTGGAGTCTGACATGGAATTTTTGCTAGATCCCTCAATCTGGGCGGGCCTGTTGACGCTGGTAGTGTTGGAAATCGTTCTGGGCATCGATAACCTGGTGTTCATCGCCATTCTGGCGGATAAGTTGCCATCGAAGCAGCGCGACAAGGCCCGTGTCATCGGCCTCTCGCTGGCGCTATTGATGCGCCTGGGACTGCTGTCTCTGATTTCATTGATGGTGAAACTGACCAACCCACTGATCACTATCGCTGGTTACGGTTTTTCCGCGCGCGATATGATCTTGCTGGCGGGGGGACTATTTTTGCTATTCAAAGCCACCACGGAGCTGCATGAACGGCTGGAAAATCGGCCGCATGAGCATAACGGGCCCAAGGTTCACGCCAGTTTCTGGGCGGTTGTCGCACAGATTGTCGTGCTGGATGCAGTCTTCTCACTGGATGCGGTGATCACGGCTGTCGGTATGGTTAACCATATCGGCGTGATGATGACGGCGGTGGTGATTGCGATGGTGGTGATGCTGCTGGCATCCAAGCCACTCATGAACTTCGTCAATTCCCACCCGACGGTGGTAGTACTCTGCCTTAGCTTCTTGCTTATGATCGGTTTGAGCTTGATGGCGGAAGGCTTCGGTTTCCATATTCCGAAAGGTTACCTGTACGCTGCGATCGGTTTCTCGATTCTCATTGAGCTGTTTAACCAGATTGCGCGCCGCAATTTCATCAAGCACCAGTCGCGTCGCCCGATGCGCGAGCGGACTGCCGAAGCGATCCTGCGTTTGATGGGGGCGCGTAAAGCCACGGACGATGAAGAAGCCAAACCGGCATCTCCTGCCATAGAAACCTTCGCAGAAGAAGAACGCTACATGATCAGCGGTGTATTGACGCTGGCATCGCGCTCGCTGCGCAGTGTGATGACGCCGCGTACCGAGATCTCCTGGGTGGACAGTGAACGCTCGATTGACGATATTCGCGTGCAATTACTGGATACGCCGCACAGCCTGTTCCCAGTTTGCCGTGGTTCTCTGGATGAGTTGGTCGGTGTGGTGCGCGCCAAAGAATTGCTGGTGGCGCTGGATAACGGTGTAGATGTAGAGAGCTTTGCTGCTGCCACACCGCCGCTGGTGGTGCCGGATACGCTGGATGCCATCAATCTGCTACCGGTACTGCGCCGTGCCAAGGGCAGTCTGGTTGTCGTCACCAACGAGTTTGGTGTGGTACAGGGGTTGGTGACGCCGTTGGATATTCTGGAAGCGATTGCCGGTGAATTCCCGGATGAAGATGAAACGCCGGATATTGTGGTCGAAGAGGGCGGCTGGTTGGTGAAAGGCGGTACCGATTTGCACACGTTGCAACAGGTGCTGGACAGCCATGAACTGGTCGATCCGAAAGAGGAATATGCGTCTTTGGCGGGGTTGTTGCTGGCACACAGCAATGAAATTCCCAAGGTGGGCGAAGTGATTGAACTGCATCACTTCTGTTTTGAGATCATGGCCGTATCGGAATACCGAATCGAACTGGTGCGGGTGACGCGTTTGGCCGATCCTTATGCGGATGAAGAAGAGTAATCTTTGCTTCTGACACTGTAACTTTTCCCTCGTCATCCCCTGCTTTCGCCGGGGATGACGAGGGAAAAAGCGCTTTTCTTCGGCAAGAGATTCCCGCTTTCGCGGGAATGACGGAGGTGAGCAGGAATGACGGTGGGCGTATACGCTGTTAATCACATTGTACTTTCACGGCCAAACCACCACGCGAGGTTTCGCGGTATTTGGCATTCATGTCTTTACCTGTTTCGTACATGGTTTCAATCACTTTATCGAGCGATACGCGCGGTTCGCTGTTGCGACGCATGGCCATGCGTGTTGCATTGATGGCTTTCACCGAGGCTATGGCATTGCGCTCAATGCACGGTACCTGAACCTGACCCGCGACAGGATCGCAAGTGAGACCGAGGTTGTGCTCCATACCAATTTCAGCGGCAACGCACACTTGCTCCGGACTGGCTCCGAGTAATTCCGCCAGGCCTGCTGCCGCCATGGAACAGGCCACACCGACTTCACCCTGACAGCCAACTTCCGCGCCGGAGATCGATGCATTAATCTTGTACAGTATGCCAATCGCCCCGGCGGCGAGGAAGTAACGCAGGGCAATGTCGGTGGTGATCGGCTCAATAAAGTGATCGTAATAAGCCAATACCGCCGGAACGATCCCGCAAGCTCCGTTGGTCGGCGCTGTCACGACGCGGCCGCCAGCGGCGTTTTCTTCATTCACGGCGAGTGCGAACATGTTAACCCAATCGACCACGTCCATCGGATCGTTGGAGTGTTTGCCTGCGGCTCCCAGAATGCGACGCAGCGCCGAGGCGCGGCGCGGTACGCGCAGCGGGCCGGGCAACACCCCTTCGGTATTGATACCGCGCTCGATGCAGGCATGCATGGTTTGCCATACATCAGCGAAGTAGCGCTCAATCTCATCCCGGCTGTGTAGCGCCAACTCATTGCGCATCACCAACCCGGAAAGGGACAGACCGTGCTGTTTACAGTGCACCAGCATATCTTTTGCCGAGTGGAAGGGAAACGGCACCTGAACGACACCTGCGCTGCTTTGTCCAAAGTGGGTTTCATCAACGATAAATCCACCGCCGATGGAGTAATAGGTGTTGCGATACAGGGGGAGGTCGCCGCCAAAAGCGGTGATCGTCATGCCATTCTCGTGCAGGGAGAGATTTTCACTGCGAAAATTCATGCCGCCGTGCAGCGGAAAATCCACTTCATGCTGACCGTTTGCCAGCAGCAAACGTTCGCGCTGTTCCACGTCGCGGATAAATCCCGGAATGGCATCGATGGCGATGGTATCGGGCATGTTGCCCGCCAGTCCCATAATGATGGCGATATCGGTATGGTGTCCTTTCCCGGTAAGGGAGAGCGAGCCATAGACGTCAACGGCGATGCGGGTAACATCGCCAAGTTTACCCAGTTCAATCAAATCATCGACAAATTGCTTACCGGCTTTCATCGGTCCAACCGTATGAGAGCTTGAAGGGCCAATACCGATCTTGAACATGTCGAAAACGCTTATCACGCGAAAGCTCCTCAAAAGCGCAGATTTAGAATAACAATCCTTGGATCGCGCTATTGTAGTGGGGTTTATATGGCAGGAGTGGGCTTTTCACATGAAAAAAACTTATGCATCAGGTGAAGATAACTTATAGCAGATCCGCATCACACTTGCGTTTGACAAGGATAATCAGGGGAATAGAAATACCCCTGTTTATATGTGATTAATGTCCGCGCAGGGAATAATCAGAATAAAATGCTACATTTCAGTCGGTTGAGGCGGAGACTTGAAGAGCAAGCTGGCGAATGATGGCGGCAGTCAGCCCCCAGACAAACTGTTGCAGATACCAGGAAAGATAAACGCGGTGAGTTTGGCGCTGTCGCTCAATATCCAGCGGATACTAGCGTGCCAGCGAAAACGCATCGGTCAAAGGCATTTCAAACAGTTCTGCCACCTCATCTATTGGCCGGTAACAGCCCAACGTGACCTGAAAGTCGCTGACACTGTCCAGTGGCGGCAGGGTGCCTAACACCGTCACAACCTCAGGGGCAATAGACACTTCCTCTTGGGCTTCGCGCAATGCTGTCGTGATCAAACTGGCCTCGCTACTGTCTGCGGCACCTCCGGGGAAGGCAACTTGCCCGGCATGCTTGCGCAGCGTGCTGGCGCGCCGGGTCAGTAATAGCGTCGGAGCATCGGTGTGGCACACTATCGGCAACAGCACAGCCGCTTTACGCACTTGGCGTACCGGTTTGGTCTGCGGTGCACGCTGCAACTGAAAGCGCGTGACGAAGTTCGACAAATCGTCAGTCAGCGGGGGAATGGAAAGGTAACTGGCTGAATTACTGTACTCATAACCTGTGCGCCGCGTTTAGTAGAGGAAGAATTCGGCCAGTTTATCCAGGGTTTCCTGGTATTCCGCCTGCTCCTGGCTGTCTGCCACGATACCACCGCCCGCCCAGCAGTGAAGCTGCCCCTGTTCTGCAATCAGCGTGCGAATAGTAATGCTGGTATCCATGGTGCCACAGACGCTGATATAGCCAATGCTGCCACAATAGGCGTTGCGGCGATGCGGTTCCAGCTCTTCGATAATCTCCATGGCGCGAATTTTGGGCGCACCGGTGATGGAGCCACCGGGAAAACAGGCGCGCAGCAAATCAGTGGCATGGCTGTTTTCCGGTAGCCTTGCCTCAATGGTGCTGACCAGATGATGCACCGCCGGAAACGGCTCAACGTGAAACAGCGCAGGCACCCGCACGCTGCCATGTACGGCAACGCTGCCAATATCATTACGCAGCAGGTCGACAATCATTAAATTCTCTGCGCGATCTTTTTGCGAGGCAGCAAGCGCCGTGGCGCGGCGCGCATCTTCCTGTGGATCTGCAGCGCGCGGCAGTGTCCCCTTGATGGGGCGCGTTTCAATGCGCTGATTTTGTAACTGCAAGAAACGCTCTGGCGATACGCTGATGACGCAATGCTCCGGTAAGCGGATAAACGCAGAAAACGGGGCCCGATTGGCATCAGAGAGCGAGAGAAAAGCCTGCCATTCATCACCGCGATAACCTGCGCTGAAGCGCTGTGCCAGGTTGACCTGATAGCAATCCCCTGCGCGCAGATAGGCTTGAATGTGTTGGAAGCGGATGCCGTACTCATCCCGTGTCATATTGGACTGCCACGGGGTAGTCAGTTGGAAATCGCCAAGGGAAGTCACATCTGGCGGTGCGGATAACCAGGCCAGCCGCGCTTCATGGTTACCATATGTCACCAGCGTAAGTGTCTGCTGCTGGTGGTCGGCGATCAGTGCCCAGTCGTAGATGCCCACAGCCATGTCCGGCAGGTGGATATCTTGCTTTGCCTGTGATGGAAGCGTTTCGACGCGTCGTCCGAGATCGTAACCAAACAAGCCGAGTGTACCGCCCTGAAAAGGCATATCGGGATGCGTGTGCGCGGTGATCCCGGCCAGCGTCATTGCCTGGCGCACCAACAAGAAGGGATCTTGCGTGGAGCGCTCTGTGCCGTCCGCGCGCGTGATGAGCGTCTCATCGCCCTGAGTGGTTAACGTTGCTACCGGGTCGGCCACCATGATATCGAAACGGTTGTGCTTGTGATCGGCAAAACCTGAGTGCAGCAGCATGGCCCATGGTTGGTGAGAGAATCGTGCAAACAGATGCAGCAGGGCATCCGGCTGATAAGGCAGTCTATGAAAATCAGGTAAACGAGAATCCATCGGGTGTTATGTCATCGTGCAGTTGCTGATTAATATCGTTGTTAGCGTTATGATGCGTGCTTATAGGCCACGCCAGTGCGTCAGCTTAGCATAATTCGCTTACGGCGTATAAGGAAGCTGACTGAATGTTTAATGATATGCCCCCTTTAACCCACTCGCAGCAACAAGACGCGGTTGAATGTATTCAATCGCTGATGGCACAAGGTATGAGCAGTGGAGAGGCCATCGCACTGGTTGCCGCTGACTTACGGCGGCAACATAGAAGTGACGCGGTAACTTATGATAATAGTGACGAGGATTAATAAGCCCTAACGCAGGCGCTCAGCGGACGACTTTCAGAATGCACTACAGCGTGGCGATGGCCTTGATTTCCACTTTATATTTCGGGTTGATCAGACGCGCTTCTACGGTACAGCGAACCGGCGCCTGGCCTGCCACCACCCAAGCATCCCAGGCGGCATTCATGGCGCTAAAGTCTGCTGCGTCAGCAAGGAAAATCGTCACATCCAGCAGACGCGTTTTGTCTAAACCATTCTGACTCAGGATGGCATCAAGCTGTGCCAGGGTGCTTTCGGTTTGCGCCTGAGCATCGGCATCCAGATTCTCCGGCACGCTGGTGTAGTAAAGGGTGCCGTTATGAATTACGGTATCGGACCAGCGGGCTTCTGGTTGAATTCTGATAATGTCTGTCATTGGTTGTCTCCCTGCATCAATCCTAAAAGATAAAAATCGTTTTGCAGCCTACCATGATTCTGCGGGGTGAGGCGATGCGATCGCGATGCAGGGTGGCTGACGGGGCAGACACAGGGCATAATTGAACAATAGCTTCACCGCATCCCTTCCGGTTTTGGTTGTGGCAATTGGGCAGTGACAAATAGAGAGCGTGTGTGACAAAAACATTCCGTACAGAACGATTTTTCTCCCAAAGGCACCCTGACGCGAGCCATTGACGGTTTTAAACCGCGTAAACCTCAGCGTGATATGGCTGCTGCGGTAGAGCGTGCCATTGTTGAACAACACGCACTGGTGGTGGAAGCGGGCACCGGGACCGGCAAAACCTATGCCTATCTGGTTCCGGCGCGCGTTCTGAACGCAAGGTCATTGTCTCCACCGGTTCGAAAGCCCTTCAGGACCAGCTTTTTTCACGTGATTTACCGCGCATCGCCCCGCTTTGGGTTACACCGGGCAGGTCGCGCTACTCAAAGGCCGATCGAACTGTATCGAGCGGCTGGAGCAACAATCACTGGCTGGCGGCGATCTGAGCGGTGAAGCGTTGAGCGAACTAGTAAGTTTGCGGGGATGGTCATCGGCCACGGTGGATGGTGACATCAGTACCTGCACCGACGTGGCGGAGGATAGCGCGGTGTGGCCGTTAGTCACCAGTACCAATGACAACTGTCTGGGGAGCGATTGCCCGCATTATAAAGAATGCTTCGTGGTCAAAGCACGGCGTAAGGCGATGGAATCCGATGTCGTGGTTGTTAACCATCACCTCTATCTGGCCGATATTGTGGTCAAAGAGAGCGGATTTGCTGAGCTTATCCCGGATAACGATGTGGTTATTTTCGATGAAGCACATCAGATCCCCGATATCGCCAGTCACTACTTTGGTCAGCAACTTACCAGTCGTCAATTGCTCAATCTGGCGAAAGATATCATTATCGCGTATCGCACCGAAGTGCGCGATGCGGCTCAACTGCAAAAATCGAGAATTTCAAAGGTGCCACGAACGTTTACCCTCATTTTTGACATCAAAGGTGAAAAGTTCAAAAACAAAAAGCTGTGAGAAAAAATAAATCGATTTCAATTAAACTTAATAGGCGATAATTTCACTTTTAAAAGCTGAAAACGACAGGCGGATTACTTTTTATTTATATCCTTAAACCCTATTTTTTTTTTTAGATGACTGCCGAAACGAAGAAATTCGTGATTCTGGAGTTGGTAGTCCAGAATAAAACGAGGGCTCTGATGGTTCTTTTCCATCGGAACACTGCGACATGATCGAGTCGGCGGCAACTCTATCATCCGTCATTGTCATCGCTTGGAATTGTCCAAAGGTAAGTGTTTCCTTTATCAGATAGCTTTTAATTTTAAAAAAAAATTAGCATTTTGAAAATGGTTTCAAAAAAATCGGAAAAATAGCATCACAAACTCGACAAAACTTTGGTGTCCTCGCTCAATCCGTCGTGGAATCGTATTTTTTTTAAGACACCGCTGCCACCAGTTTCGAAGAAAAGATCAACATAATATGTATTAGGTCTATTCTACAAACCTTGAAGTGTCCTAGCTCAAGCGTCGTAGAATTTTTTTCAAGGCTACCGCTGCCACCAGTTGTAAACGGAGTTTTAAGGCAATCCTCTTAATTTTTAAGCATTCTCTCCATAGAGAGCATTAAGACTTTTATTTTGCTCCTTAAAGAGTTAAACATTTAAAAAACAAATTTTTTATTTGATTGCCACCGTGACATTTTGTTTTGAGGGAAATTAGCATTATATTGGATATAGAGAAATTTAAAAATGTAGATTGAGTAAAAAAGTTTGACTTCTTTATTAAACCAAATGTCGTGGTGGATTTTCCGTAAGACTGAAGAAAAGGGAAGAGCTAACATTCCTGACCCTTGTTTCCCTTTAAGACATCCCTTAAATCTTTTTATCCTTCTAAGACTAAGAATAATATCCTGATAATTTTCTTCTGTTTTAGATTGGCTGGGCCGAAGAGAACAGTACGGTCTTACGCGTTTTACCGAAACTTTCGACCGTTTCGACGGCGATTGTTCAAACGATAAAACATCTACGGTTTAAACAGCGACGTTGATAACTCTCGGTAATATTTCACCTTGAGATTTCCTTAATTATTGTTTACTGTTTAATCTATTTCTTAGGCTTGTTCCTCCGACCTTTAATAAATTGAATAGTCCCCCTCCCACGGTTATCACCCTTTGAACACCGCCCGTCACATAAAAGACGTGAATCATTCAATTAGTATTAAAATTCAAAACTAAACAGTGATTAAGCAATTTACAGAACGTGTCCCGAACCTTCTCCTGACCCACTAATTGATTAATCACTCTAGAAAACTATTTCCCGTTTAATTAAACGGCGGATGAATAATTTCGTTCCAATTTGCAAGAATAATAAATAAATTTTCTGCTTGAGAGTTTTAAGACTTCTTTCATTTCATGGTAGACAGGCGTAGGGTTATATTGTTACCTATTCGAAAGGTTATTTATCATTGAACGCTTGGAGCGCTGGTGCTTCAAGATTACTCACCAATAAACGTCCGGCTGAAACTCTTGGTATTTTTAGAGACTGGAATATGGTCGCAGATTTCTTTGCTATTGGAAAACAGGCTGTTAAAAGGGAACGTGACGATAAGAGGGCATATTAATTTAAAGAAACGAATTTTATGATTCGGAAAGCATAAAAAACGCTTACGGTCAATACATACGCCTGACAGAGGTAAAAATTTATGTTCTTTGAACTTTTTATTTATAAAAAATAAATTTTTAGTTACGTGCGTGTTAGCTCCTTTGGACTGGCCCTCGATGAGAACTTTATTGAAAGAGCTGGATACGGTCACTCCATCAATTTCGTGCATTTTGATCGTTCATTTATACCCTTATCCACCCTTGGGAGCCTACACGGAACTCCTAAGCCAAAATCACGTTCCGTTCTGGTCGTAACAACACGTTTTCCACGGTAAGAGCACAAAACGTCTGAAAACTGGGTCAATGGCAAAACGCCAAAATACAAAATTTTAGGCAGACGATCTCGAAAATTTGGTCAATACTTCCATGAACGCTGTTGAAGATTCGGGAAAAAAAATGACTTCATAAAAGGTTTTACGATTGGGACTGGGATGACAGGCGTGCCAACACCACCGACCATGGCGCCCAATTATCTATCAGCATATATCAGAAAGGTTTTTTTCTGCCAGAATTAATCCATTTAATTAATGCTTAACTTTCAGTGAACAGATTAAAATAAAATCCTTAATTAACGGATCTAGAGATTGGATAATGCTTAAAACTAATATTTATAACGAAACGGATTATATTTGTGAAGATTACGATGAATGCTACACAGAGTACACGGTAAGAAAAAAATGATTAGCGCTACTACGCGCTACTTTATTAATTCTTTATTGAATGGCGAAATTTTATTGAGTTTAAGGCAGATTACTCCTCTAGAACGTTTTGTTTTAATCCAAGAGGTAGCAGCATTCACCCCTAAAAGTAGTTTCCTATATTTGAGCACTAAACATCATCTGAAAATTTTTGACGGAAGATCATTCTCTTTATTTTGTCATTCTCTATGCGGCTTAGGGAGCAGTTTTCCAAAAATTCCTTTTTTACTTGGTAAAACTTTTTTTTTCCAACAAAAACGGTAGTCATATTTTAATTTTGACGAATATTAAAAGTTGTAATTGAGCCAATAATACAAATTACTTACATGAACTAAGGTTCTGTTGGGCTTTAATTAGTAACTTTAATCCATTTCCAGGGGAAGTTTCACGATGGTAATTCCTCATGAAAACTTTCTCGCAAACATCCTCGGAAGTTATTATAAAAAGTTTTTCCCTTTTTTACAGGATTCTTTACGAATACGATCAACATTTTAATAGTCATCGTTACTTCGTTTATTTTGGTTTTTTCGACAGTTACAGCGTCGTCTGTTATAAGGTAAAAGCACTTGTGATATCGAAATTCTTTTGATGATTCAACGTGACTCACGAAACAAAAAAGATAATCAAGTAAACAATCGAAAAATGAGTCCGTGAGCACTCAACTCAAAAACTCCCATTAAGCTTTTTTCTCAAAGTATTTTAAATTTTATTGATTGTATAATTGAGGCGCTCCGAATACGAAGGGCGAACTCGACAAAACGTAGTTTCGAGATATTCGCATTTTAAAGTTTTCTGTTAAGGGCGAACTCGACAGAAAAGTCACTCTCTAGAATTTTCGTGGCGAGATTTTAGAATCATCATAGAATCATCATAGAATCATAGAGAAAAGGGTTTTTTAAAAATCACCAAATCTCGAAAAGAAAAAAAAATTAAATAAAAAAGGTTGAGAGTAGAGCTTTGCCGCATATCGGTTTTTACGTATTTTAAAGGGGAAAAAAGGGGAAACTCAATATAAAAATTACATGGGTGTATTCTTCAAAGGTCTAGAATCTGAAAATGAAAAAAAAAAAATTTGTCCGATGTCGAGTTCGCCTTCGTATTCGGAGCGCCTCAATTTAAATGTCCGAATTTCGGCACCATCTTCAGTGCTCTGACGTCATTAACCTACGGCCTAATATGAAATTAATTCAGTTTTTGACGTCATTATGCACTCAGATTAAAATTCATTCGTCTATTTTTAGTCTAAAATGGGCTATAGAAAAATAAACACGGAAATTCAGTATTATCGATAACTAGTCAGGGGCGAAGTTATCCCATTAAATTATAATTTATAAACAATCAATATTCCCTTCAGCCCCGTAATTGCACCTATTCAAACCGTGATCATGAATATTTTACACTATAGTTAAACTAATCAAATGTTGATCAAAACATTCCTTTTTGTGATTATCTATGGTGACCAGATGTCCAAAATTTCAAAGGATTTTTGAGGGTCAAAATACTGTATAAAAAAAATCCAGGAACAGTTTTTCTGGGCCAGAAAATCAAGGAAAACGACCTAAATAAAGGTTTTCTTCTCGCAACTAAAGTCTTTTTCAGGCGAATTTATCAAAAATCAAGGATGTCAAAAGGGCCTTGTAAATATTGCTGACGCCTACAGATTTCGTTTTTCCTCACGTTCCTGAAGTGAAAAGAGTAAGAAAAACAGTTTTTTTTTATAAAATTATTTATTTGTTGAAAAGGTCGAAGAAGGAATCGAAGCGATGCTTTGTTGTTGGCTTCATCAACTTCAAGAGCTCGGTGGTCCCGAAGTCGATAAGCCGGATCTTCTCAAAGGATCAGTCGGATCTCTCAAATCGAACATGAAAAAAAGCCCGAGTATAGGAAGCATATCGAAAATCAGTTCGGACCCGAGAGCGAGATATAACGTGAGTTGTTCTTTTTTCTAATCGATTATTTTTTTCAAGGCTCTGCTGTAAACGTTGGCTGGAACCCAACTCACCCATGTTAAATTAAATAAAACGCGTTTTTTTATATTTCCCCTCTTTTTTAGCTAACGCATTTATAATTAAATTACGCTAAGATAAATGTATTTTTTTTCTGTCTAAAATTCAATTACGGAACGTTCTGTAAAGCAAAATTTTTTTTACTGTTATAATTTCTCATGGGAAACTCGGAGCATTTTAGGTAAGCTCGGTAGGTGGCGGGGTAGTTTTCCTATCTTCACATACGGATTTTAAATTATCCAAGGTCACATTTGCCTGATAACCGAAAACGACAAAAAAAACGCAAAAAAAGTGTTTTTTGGTAGAATGACCGAAAGAGAGCCAGGAAATCTGCCAAAAAGAACGTTTTTATGGCCGAACAACCGAGAAAACCTCCTGAATAACCGTCATTTACGTGTTTTTTCGGCTTCTCAATCGCGATGCGCTATAAATGAGGTTTCTCTGTAGGAAAACCGAAAAAAATGCCCAAAAACTCCGGTAGAAATGTGGCCGAACAGCCGAGAAAATCTCCTGAATAACTGTCATTTACGTGCTTTTTCGGCTTCTCAATCGCGATAAATGAGGTTTCTCCTTAAGAAAACCGAAAAAAATTCCCAAAAAGTCCGATAGAAATGTGGTCGAACAACCGAGAAAATCTCCTGAATAACTGTCATTTACGTGTTTTGTCGGCTTCTCAATCGCGATGCGGTATAAATGAGGTTTCTCTGTAGGAAAACCGAAAAAAAATTCCCAAAGCGCCGCGTAAAAATGTGGCCGAACAACCGAGAAAATCTTCTGAATAACTGTCATTTACGTGTTTTTTTCGGCTTCTCAATCGCGATGCGTTATAAATGAGGTTTCTCTGTAGGAAAACCGGAAAAAATTCTCAAAAAGTCCGGTAAAAATGAGGCCGAACAACCGAGAAAATCTCCTGAATAACTGTCATTTACGTGTTTTTTCGGCTTCCCAATCGCGACGCGGTGTAAATGAGGTTTCTCTGTAAGAAAACCGAAAAAAATCACCAAAAAGTCCTGTAGAAATGTGGTTTTTCCGTTGGATAACCGAGAAAAACTACGAATAAAAAAGAAGAAAGACTGAATAAAAAGGCAAAAAATATGTTTAAAAAAGGGGGTTTTTGAGCCAATTAACCGAGAAAAACGTCTGAAAATTTCGTCGAAAGAAAAAAAAATAAGAATGAAAAACAAACTCTCTCTACTTTTTCCAAGACTAATTAGTTTTTTTGTTTTGTTTTTTTTAACGTAATTTTAGGGAGACTTGGTTCAATTAAAAGCAATACCGGATGACTCAGGTAGCTTTGAATTGAGGAGTAAATCCATGGATTTTATAATGGCTGTAAGTATTTGTTTTCAATAAAAATAAATAAGTTTAAAACTTAATAAAATTCAGATGCACTCGTTAAGGCACGAAAATTTAAACCCGATAATCGGATGTCTGGCTGATCCTGCACGGCCTTATCTCGTTTGGGAGTACTGTAGCAGGGGATCATTAGAAGACGTCCTAATGGCCGACGAGATTAAATTGGATTGGTCTTTCAGACTTTCCCTTCTCACAGATTTAGTGAGGGTAAATGATACATTGGGTCGTTTACAAGCTATCTTCCGATAATTGAATTTTTTTTCTCTTTTTTTTTACTATAGGGGATGAAATACCTACATTCCTCACCGGTGAAAGTCCATGGGAATTTAACTTCCAGAAATTGCGTCATAGATGCGAGATGGGTACTCAAAATAACGGATTATACTTTGCCGACGTTTTACGAATACCAAAATATACCACCACCTACCAAAAAACCAAAAGGTACTCATTAAATAGTACACTATATTCTGTCAATTGAGGCGCTCCGGGTACGAAGGGCGAACTCAACAAAACGTAGTTTCGAGATATTCGCATTTTAAAGTTTCGGTTTTTACGTATTTAAAGGGGAAAAAATGGCGAACTCAACATAAAAATTATATGGGTGTATTCACCAAGAGGTCTAGAATCTGAAAATGAAAAAAAACTGGAAGACCCTTCCCCAAAAACCCGACGTCGAGGGTATCACAATAACTTCTTTAAGGAAGTTAAAAAAATTTGTCCGATGTCGAGTTCGCCCTTCGTACCCGGAGTGCCTCAATTAAGCTCAGATTTTATTCATTAAATGAAAAAAAAATTCACCCAAGATATTTTTTGTGGAGGAAAGAAAATAACAAAAACAGGATCATTTTGAAAAATAATTTTCTTTTATTTTTTAAAGAGCTTTTATGGTACGCTCCCGAGTTTTTAAGAGACGCTTCATTGAGAAGGGCCGGCACGCAGGCCGGGGATGTGTATAGTTTCGGAATAATTATGCAAGAAGTTGTCGTCCGAGGGGAGCCGTATTGTATGCTTTCTCTCCCTCCAGAAGGTACTAATATAAAGAAAACTGATTAAATTATAATATATTTGAATTCCAGAGATTCTCGAAAAAATTAGAAAGCCTCCCCCTTTAATAAGGCCGTCAGTAAGCAAAGGAGCAGCGCCGCCGGAAGCAATAAACATAATGAGACAGTGTTGGGCCGAGCTTCCAGATATGAGACCCGATTTTAATACGATTCACGATTTATTTAAAACCCTTAACCATGGAAGGTGAGATTGAAAAGAAGAAAAACCTGATAACTGATCTATTTTAGAAAAGCTAACTTTGTCGATACGATGTTTCAAATGCTTGAGAAATATTCGAATAATTTAGAAGACCTTATTCGCGAAAGGACGGAACAACTGGATATGGAGAAGAAGAAAACGGAACAACTTTTAAACAGAATGCTTCCCAGGTATGTTCTTCTTTTCAGGTAAAAAAATCGGATACTCCAGGACTGCCTTTGATGGGAACCTGCGGAAAAACTCCCAACAAAGTGGTTTCTCGGATGAAAAAGGGAGGAAAACTTGTCTAAAATCGGGCGTAGCGGGTGCAAGGGGCTGTCTTGGCCGAAAAATCGAGGGTGGCGCCCAAAACGGGGTTTTCTGGTAGGGAAATCATCAAAATAGTTGAAAAAGGTGTTTCTTGGAATACCACAGTGAAAAACGGTCAAAAATCGTGCGTTTTCTGTAAAAGTGATGGGTCCCAATATCATGTGAAAAGGAGATTTTTTTTAATTGAAACCCGAGGAAAACGCCCGAAATTTCAGTTGAATAGGGTTTTTGGGACAAAAGTACAAGTTTGGAGGGGGAAGTATAACGGAGGGGAGATACAACGGAGGGGGAAGTATAACAGTGAGGGAAGTATAAGGGAGGGGGAAGTATTTTTTCGAAAATTTTTCCAAGTTTTCTTTATTTTTGAAACATTTTCCAAGTTTTTTCAAGAAATTTTATAAGTTTTTTTTTTTTAATTTTCCGAGTTTTTTTTTGAAAAAATTTTCTTTTTTTGAAATTTTTTAAGTTCTTTCGAAAAATTTTTGAAGTGTGAAGGTAGAAATAATGGGCTCTTTCGCCTACGGATGTGCCTCTTTTATTGGGTAGAAGTACGAAATTTCTCCCTACTTAAAAAATAACAATAATTTAAAAAGTGGCAATTTTTTACACCAAAAATTCTTAAAACATATAAGGAGTAATTGGTGAAAATTTGGTGAAAACCGGACGAACGGTTCGGCCGCAGCGAATTTCTTAAAATTTCAAACAGACATATCTCCTCCATTTTTTCGAAATTCAAAAATCGCCCTCGTCAGTTTCTTTTTTACCGGCTAAAGAAATTTGTGTGAAAATCTCCCAGCAAAGCACAGAAAGCGACGAGTGATGCGATCATCACGTAGTTCATTTCTTCCCCAACAGATTGCCAGTTATTGCATGTCGTTAGCGCCACGGGAAGCGAAGGTATTCAATTTTTTAGAGAGGCTAAAAAACGAACGCCTGCGGTCTCCAAACGAAAAGCGCGAATGGCAACTATAGTCGCCTGCGGTCTCGAAAGTGTGAAGGAAGATAAAAAAGAATGACCAAAACGATCATAAGTAGCACTTCGGCTAAAACTGAAAAAACGCCCAAAATTGCTTTGGGGGGATATCAAAAAATTTATTATTATGGGGCTTTTTTGTCCGACAAAGCCTGGAAAACTCCCATCGTTCCATTTCCTTTTTTTTCTTATTTTTCTGTCTATTCCAGTTATGTGGCTGAAAAGTTGAAATTCGGCATGCCCGTTGATCCGGAAGAGTTCAGCGAGGTGACTATTTATTTTTCGGACATCGTCGGATTTACAACGATCTCCGCTTATTCGACGCCTTTCGAAGTGGTCGATTTACTAAACGACCTCTACACTGCTTTGACGCGACAATAAACGCTTATAACGTTTACAAGGTAAAAAATTTTTATCTTCGCATATAAAAAGTTTTTTTTTAACAAAAAAGGTCGAGACAATTGGGGACGCTTATATGGTCGTCGGAGGGCTTCCCATTCGAACCCCAGATCACGCACAACAGGTTGCGACGATGGCTTTGGACCTTCTCCATCATAGTGGAAAATTCCGGATAAGGCATTTACCTTTTACTCCTCTGAGACTACGAATCGGCCTTCACACAGGTTGCATATCAATTTTTTCTTTACCCCCTATTCGATACACATTTTCAGGACCTTGTTGCGCCGGAGTCGTCGGTTTGACGATGCCCAGATACTGCCTTTTCGGCGACACAGTCAACACTGCATCAAGAATGGAATCTTCGGGTAAAAAAAAAAAACGTTAGTCTACTAATTTATCCATTTATAACGTAGGATCTGCATGGAGAATACACATATCAGAATCGACAAAGTGCAAGCTTGAAGAATCGGGTGGCTATCAGATAGAATACCGAGGGCTGACGGAACTAAAGGGGAAAGGGAGGGTCAAAACATATTGGCTTCTTGGAAAAACAGGTTTCGACAAACAGCTTCCGACCCCTCCTCCGATAAGGTAATATAGGCTATTTGCTTACAAATGTATAAAAAACCTTTTTCTTTCTATGCTAACAGAGAAAGCCATGGGTAAATATTGCTTAGGGTTATCAGCTATTAATTGTACTTTTGATAGGTTGGATGAGCAGCTTGTTCTTTATGGAAGGACGGGATTCCCTAACGGGATTGAAGCTAGGGAAGAGGTTAAAGAGGAGCAGGTTCAACCTCCATCAACATCAAAGAAACCGTTGAAGGCGATTTACCAGCTATCATTAGATGCTGGACTATTAGCGGCTTCTGTGGAAGAAAAAGGAAGGAGCATAAATGGAAAGCTCAGAGGCAAATGACGTTTGATAATTCTGAAGAGAAGATAGATAAGAAAGACGCTAAAAGCGAATCGCGTTCTGGGATAATGACGCCATTTTCGGCTTCTGAGTTAAACGTAGATTCCACTGGGGTTTCATTCATTAATCAGAGTAAAAGCGTACAAAATTTGAACGGTAAGTTTCGAAAAGTTGTCGACGAGAACGACCTTAGCTCGCAGTACAACCATTATCGATGTCTTTCGCCGAACGACGGTACGTCACATCAAAGGTCGGGGAGCTCGAGGTTTCTCAAAAGGCAGTTCAGCGTCGACAAAGAAGATGTTAGCGAGACGAAAAACGTTCGACTTTTCAAACAAAACTCGGCAGGAGCGGCGAACGATTTGGGGAGAATCGACGAAATACCTGTGGGGTCAGATACTTCGCTAAAATTCGGCCAAACATCAAGCTACAAACACCGAACAGTCCAGTCAACCGCATCCTCCGAGTCATTAAACTAAAAAAACATTTTTCCCTCAAAATTAAAACTCGCACAACCCCTCCCCCCCCCAAATTTTTTTTTAAATTCAAAAAAACTAAACCGAGTTTTGTCCGTAGGGCTCACAAGTACGACAAAACCGGTGCACTTTTAGCCTAAAAAAATATTGGCAAATACAAAATTATCTTTATTAAATGATAGGCCGCAAAACGTTATCTTAAAAAACTCTCGCTTAAAACCAAATAAAGTACCTTAGAACGGTTTAAAAAAAATGAACAAAAACGAAAAAAAATTTGTTGTCGTCCCCCGGTTTTCAAATTTTGACCCAAATCCGCTTCTTTCATATCAAAAAAAATCCCTCTCTTTTTTTTAACACAAAATAAATCGCACAAACCAAATTTAGATAGGAAAATTATTTAATTATTGAGAGAAAAAAAACGTTTATTTATAAATTTTCGGAAAGAAAAACGGAAAGAAACGCTTAATTAAAGTAGAAAAAAAAAGTTATGATTGTCCCCCTCTAAAACTGGATCTTGAAGGCCAAAAAGCAGGCTTTAAAAAAAATTATGTGACCAAATCGAAGGCAATAAGATTTAGACAAATTTTTTAGGCAAAATAATTTTTTTTTAGCTTCCCATCAGCCGGCTGTGGGAAAAATAGTCCCTTAGATCAAATTTTAGTAAATTAATTTTATTTTCGATGTTTAGCACGAAAAATCGACTGTTTTTAGACTTTAAAAGTAGATTAAGAACGTTTAAAATTCCCCTTGTAACTTACATGTTCAATAATTAAAAACAAATTTTTTTTTATTTAAAAAATATACCTCCCAAAATAAAAATACGTAGAAATCCAAAATAGGGAAATATTGAATAAACCTCTAGATATGTGACAATCTTTTTATTTTATTTTAAAATTTTATTATATTGTAAATATTTAATTCGTTTATTTGTAAATAAAGAGATTTAAAAATTTTTGTATTTGCGGTTTATGCGAAAATTTAAAATAGTTTAGTGTAAATAAAAATAAATATTATTTACCTTTTTTTATGTTTGTTTATTCGCTTTTGACGTCACTGAAATATTTGACGAGACAATATTTGTTGTGGTGCCAAAAGGCGTTTTTTCCTTTCAATTTTAGTTTGAAATGTTTATTTTAATCTTTTTAATTTTAATTTTTTGTTTTTGTTATTTTTGTTTTATTATTTAATATTCTATTTCTTTTTTATTCATTTATTTTAGGCGGTAAATTTTAAAAGGAAAAGATAATAAGGAAAGTCCCAATTTGAGAGTTGAATTTTTTTCCCGCGTTATCTTAATTGATTGGGCTCTCTCGGTGAATAAAATATAAAAGAAAAAAAATTGGATAATCTTACTGCAGTTTATGGGAAGTCGACAACGCCTGATCAGAGCAATTTCAAGGTAGAAAAAAAATTTATTTTCATTTTTTATAAAATACGACAAAATTTTTTGCGTTGTTATGAATTTTTGAACTAGTTCTAGTTTGGAAGGGTTGGGGGCTTATGCCATATTGCCATGCCAAGAAAAAAAAAAGCGTCTATCGAGGTTATGAAAATAACGTCTTTTGGAAGAGGTTTCAAGGTGAAAATCGGTGAAAAACTGAACAAATTGATACTGAGTTGATCCCTGATACCAGAGTAGCGGTACAGTCGATGCCATCTTACAAAAAACTTTCGTTAACCAGGTGATCTGTCGAAATAAAAATGACGAGGACTAGAAGACCCATTTCTTAGGGGAAAAAAAAGACTATAGAAGATATCGCAATAACGTCTTTATGAGGAAGTTTCATGGTAAAACTTGTACAAAAACGGAAAAAAAAAGTACTTGTTTGAAGAGCTTCCAACGAAAACTTCCTTTAAGAGAAGTAACAATATAGGAGGGGGAAGTATAACGGAGGGGACGTACAACGGAGGGAAGTATAACGGAGAGGACGTACAACGGAGGGGGAAGTATAACGAAGGGGGAAGTATAAGGGACCGAAAGTATTACGAAGGGAGGGAAAGTATAAAGGAGGGGGAAATATAAGGAAGGGGAACCACAAACAAAGTTGAGATCGGTATAGATCCATGTTCGAATTTACCCTACGGGGTCTGGAAGACCCCTACCCAAAAACCCGACGTGGAGGGTATCACAATCGGGCGATATTGAATTGAGCCAACTCGTTTACCTGCTTTTTTACCAGCTTTAAAATTGAGCCAATCCCGAAAATGGGTCAGAAACGGCAAAAAAGTAAAATATTGAATTGAGCCAATTGCTAAATGGGTCATGAAGGGCTACCAAAGTAAAATATTAAATTGAGTAAAATATTAAATTTACCCTACGGGGTCTGGAAGACCCCTACCCAAAAACCCGAGTGGAGGGTATCACAATCGGGCGATATTGAATTGAGCCAACTCGTTTACCTGCTTTTTTACCTGCTGTAAAATTGAGCCAATCCCGGGCTGGACTAAAGTGTTTAATTGAGCCAACTCAGTAGAAGTAGGAATATACAGGGTGGAAACTTACTAGTGTCCCCCCAGGTTAACTCAGAAAAGAAACAATATAGAGAAAAAAGTTAAATGGTAACCCCATAAAGTAATCATTTTGGGTCTAGTTTCTGATTTTTTTGTGTTTGGCAGCGTTCCGCCGCCCCCCCCCCCCAAAAGTTAATTTTGCAATCGTAAAAACGTTTTTTGATTCGTAATCTAAGATCAAAATTAAGGGGGGTTGTAATTTAATTTTTTTGTCTCCGGAGACGTCCGAACGAGATAGCAAAATTAACTTTTTTGGGGGTGGCGGAACGCTAACGGAATAATGTAAAAATTGACCCAATTCAATATTTTTACAAAACAATGATAACGCTCAAGATCGGTTTGGCTCAATTCAATATTTTTCAGATTTAATTCCTAATGTGAGAAAATCCGACCCCGGATTAAGATAAAAAATTGGCTCAATTTAATATCGCCCTCACAATCACTTCTTTAAGGAAGTTAAAATCTTCAAAAAGTCGATCGCAGAGTTGATGTGACAAGAAAATAAAAATGAACTACGCGCCAGAATGACTTGTTTCATGTGCCTCACCATCGTTCTGATTATGGTCGCCACCTAACGTTTTCACATTCATTGCGAACTTTCAACAACTTGGCGAAATTAATAATGATTGACATTTTTCATGACCCACTGTCTCATGTTAAACGTGTAATGATGGAGCATTTTTTATCATCTAATAAGAAATGATTGTCTTACTCGGTCTCACTCTCTCTAGTACCTCTGTTACCTGTAACTATTTATATCGTCTCTAAAGCTAGTCGCAATATATATTTATACTAGTCAAGGTTTGTAAACAGGTAAAAAATCAATTAAATTATTGTTTATTTATTAAATTTCTATTTTTCCTGTGATAATACATACCTGCCTGTGATGTCGATTCTTGTGTTTCAGTTAAAAATTTTCCTATATATATTTTGTACATTTAGCTTTATATTCTACTTAGTTTAAAATTGTTTTGCATGTTTTTTTAATTTTTATAAATTGTTTAATAAACGCTATTTGGGCATGCCTGTAAGCGCTATGTACAAATAAATAAATAAATAAAATGATGGGGTCTGCAAGACTCACTCCTCAAAAAAGCGACTGCCAAGGATTTAAAATCTTCGTAGTTTGTGTAAGCCCCCTTTTTTACTAAATTTTTAGGGAAGATTTTCCTCGGTTTTTGATACGAAACCCCTATTTTTTCCAGATTGTTAACCAGAACATTTTCACCGGATTTTTAGGAGTTTCCTTCCTTTTGTTATTTTACAGAGAAACCCCAATTTTACCGGTTTTTTTCAAGATTGGCTTACGTTTTTACTCAAACCTCAGTAAATTCAGGTTAAAAAACAAGGGTTCTTATCCAAAATTATGGTTTGAACAACCTTTTTGAGTAAAAATTGAAGGATTTACTTTTTGCTTGGACACAACCCCCAAGAATGAAACAAACAGATGAACGTAGACTGTGCGAAAAATCTTGAGTCGATAGAAATTACGCAATATTGTTGGGCGGTTGAAAAAAGGCGGGGAAATCTAAAGGTCGCGTCGCCGCGGCGTTCTACGTCTGGCCACGTACCTTTTTCCGGATTGGCTCGACTGCATCAGCTGACTTATCTTTTTCCTTCCTCTCCTCTCTCCGTTCTTTCCCGTTTGTGGAACGTCATCTCGAAACCCGACTTCATTCTCAATTGAATCCATCGCCGGGGTCAAAGGTATTCACATAAAAATGTTTAATTTTCTCGCGTGACGATAACGCGGTCTCGGACCTCCCAACGCCGGCTAGAGACAAACAAAAAACCGTTTTTTTTTATTAATCAATGACGTACTTTCCGGCATGAAACCGCAACGTGTCAACATCAAATTGAAAATTTAAATTTCCCAATAAAACGTAAGTTCATTTTAAAAACAAAACCCAAAAAACGAAACATATTTTTTTAAACTTATCTCTTTTTTTTTTTTGTCTCTTGACCTATTTTTTCCTTGCTAAACTTTTTTAACAAAATTTTTGTTCTTTTCCAGTATGAAATAGAAAATGTCTAGAAAAAGGCCCAGAGAAGAAACAGCCCAAACGAAAGTGGAATCATCCACTAAACAACTGGAAATGTCAAAGGTATTCTTATAAATAACATTCAAAAAAATTTTTTTTGGTTTTATAATTAGAAACGCGACATTGCCCTACTATAATGAATTATTCATCTTGTAAAACTAATTTTCATTCGATGAATTTCGTTTATGATAATTTTACAATCTTTCGATAAAGTCGAGTCCTTTTCGCGGGTGAGTTCGGACGTGAAGGTTCTGGTGAGAGAATTATTCTGATTTTTGCGGCAAATTTTTCTGATTTCATCTAGGTTAAGATAAGGATTTCACCCACTCAGTAGTTGATAACCTTGATTTAAAGAAAAAAAACATCAGCCTTATAAGTTGTGACCTACAAGGTTAAAATTTATGGCTGGAAGTTTGTATGTTTTATTGGCGTTTCTATGGTTATTTGAACAATGAAAAAAAGACCTAACTGCTTGATAAAAGCCATTTTTCCTTTTCTAAAGTTTATAATGAAAAATCAGGGCTCCCCAGAGGTTCAGACAACTTTAATTAGCTTCGTATCGAACAGTTCCGTTGTGACATTTGATCAATTTTGTTGAGGATTCTAGCTCGAAAAAAAATTCCTGTTTTACTTTCTGAAAGAAGGGAAACGGCCAAAAATTATGATAATTGGGTTTTGCGGCATAAAGTCTTGGGGTAAGGCCTAAAATTGGGATTTCTTGGCTAAATGGACGAGCAAAAATTTTGAAAAACCTTTTTTTTCGGACATGATGAAAGTTTAAGGATAATGGACAAAAAATCTGCTGAAAATGCGAATCCTTGGCTGAATAAGTGAGGATAACATTATAAGAATGCTGTTTATCTGTCAAAAAACGTCTCACTAAAATTGGTTCCAAAGGCTGTATCTCTGCAGAAAGTCGCAGAAAAGCGGCAAAAATGCTGAAAATGGAGTTTATAGACAGAATGACAAGGTAAACCTTATAGAAATGAGGTTTATTTATCAAAATGCTTTCTAAATCTCCCGAAAATAGGGATTATTTTGGCTGAATGAGGAAGAATCCTTTCAAAAATGGGTTTATCTGTCATAAACCGGTTCTAATCGCCTGAAAATTTAGTTTTTCGGTTGAATGTGCGAGGAAAATCTTGCAAAATGAGATCTTATTACCCCTAAGCTGTTTAAAACTTCCCCAAAATCTAGTTTAATTAGTCTAATCGCCTGAAAATTTAGTCTTTCGGCTGAATGTGCGAGGAAAATCTTGCAAAATGAGATCTTATTACCCCACAAGCTGTTTAAAACTTCCCAAAATCTAGTTTAATTAGTCTAATCGCCTGAAAATTTAGTTTTTCGGCTGAATGTGCGAGGAAAATCTTGCAAAATGAGATCTTATTACCCCAAAAGCTGTTTAAAACTTCCCAAAATCTAGTTTAATTAGTCTAATCGCCTGAAAATTTAGTTTTTCGGCTGAATGTGCGAGGAAAATCTTGCAAAATGAGATCTTATTACCCCAAAAGCTGTTTAAAACTTCCCAAATCTAGTTTAATTAGTCTAATCGCCTGAAAATTTAGTTTTTCAGCTGAATGTGGGAGGAAAATCTTGCAAAATGAGATCTTATTACCCCACAAGCTGTTTAAAACTTCCCAAAATCTAGTTTAATTAGTCTAATCGCCTGAAAATTTAGTTTTTCGGCTGAATGTGCGAGGAAAATCTTGCAAAATGAGATCTTATTACCCCACAAGCTGTTTAAAACTTCCCAAAATCTAGTTTAATTAGTCTAATCGCCTGAAAATTTAGTTTTTCGGCTGAATGTGCGAGGAAAATCTTGCAAAATGAGATCTTATTACCCCAAAAGCTGTTTAAAACTTCCCAAAATCTAGTTTAATTAGTCTAATCGCCTGAAAATTTAGTTTTTCGGCTGAATGTGCGAGGAAAATCTTGCAAAATGAGATCTTATTACCCCACAAGCTGTTTAAAACTTCCCAAAATCTAGTTTAATTAGTCTAATCGCCTGAAAATTTAGTTTTTCGGCTGAATGTGCGAGGAAAATCTTGCAAAATGAGATCTTATTACCCCAAAAGCTGTTTAAAACTTCCCAAAATCTAGTTTAATTAGTCTAATCGCCTGAAAATTTAGTTTTTCGGCTGAATGTACGAGAAAAATCTTGCAAAATTAGATCTTACCTCATAAGCTGTTTAAAACTCCCCAAAATCTAGTTTAATTAGTCTAATCGCCTGAAAATTTAGTTTTTCGGCTGAATGTGCGAGAAAAATCTTGCAAAATTAGATCTTATTACCCCACAAGCTGTTTAAAACTTCCCAAAATCTAGTTTAATTAGTCTAATCACCTGACAATTTAGTTTTTCGGCTGAATGTGCAAGAAAAATCTTGCAAAATGAGATCTTATTACCCCACAAGCTGTTTAAAACTTCCCAAAATCTAGTTTAATTAGTCTAATCGCCTGAAAATTTAGTTTTTCGGCTGAATGTACGAGGAAAATCTTGCAAAATGAGATCTTACCTCATAAGCTGTTTAAAACTCCCCCAAAATCTAGTTTAATTAGTCTAATCACCTGAAAATTTAGTTTTTCGGCTGAATGTGCGAGGAAAATCTTGCAAAATGAGATCTTATTACCCCATAAGCTGCTTAAAACTTCCCAAAATCTAGTTTAATTAGTCTAATCGCCTGAAAATTTAGTTTTTCGGCTGAATGTACGAGGAAAATCTTGCAAAATGAGATCTTACCTCACAAGCTGTTTAAAACTTCCCCAAAATCTAGTTTAATTAGTCTAATCACCTGAAAATTTAGTTTTTCGGCTGAATGTGCAAGAAAAATCTTGCAAAATGAGATCTTATTACCCCATAAGCTGTTTAAAACTTTCCAAAATCTAGTTTATTTAGTCTAATCGCCTGAAAATTTAGTTTTTCGGCTGAATGTGCAAGAAAAATCTTGCAAAATGAAATCTTATTACCCACAAGCTGTTTAAAACTTCCCAAAATCTAGTTTAATTAGTCTAATCACCTGAAAATTTAGTTTTTCGGCTGAATGTTCGAGGAAAATCTTGCAAAATGAGATCTTATTACCCCACAATCTGTTTAAAACTTCCCAAAATCTAGTTTAATTAGTCTAATCGCCTGAAAATTTAGTTTTTGGGCTGAGTGTGCGAGAAAAATCTTGCAAAATGAGATCTTATTACCTCATAAGCTGTTTAAAACTCCCCAAAATCTAGTTTAATTAGTCTAATCGTCTGAAAGTTTAGTTTTTCGGCTGAATGAGCTCGAAAAAAAAAAATAAATAAAATATAAAAGGGGGCTTCTTTGTCGAAAACAAAATAAAATCTCCTTTAAAATCTCACAAGGGTTTGTTTTTCCTGATCCTACATTTTTAACCTTTAAGCTACAATCAATATAATTGATTTGTACATTATATTTTATTGAATTTTAATCAAAAAAAGAAGAGAAGGAAAAAAACCCCTACACAGGAAATTGATATATGTTATGTAATAATTGTTATTAACATTCTTTAAACTATTGAAGAAAGTATTATTTGATCACATTTTTTAATATTTCGCACAAATTTTCCTCAAGTGCATGTGAATGTCTGGGATTGCCATTCAAGGCCTTTTTTAAAACGCACTTGTTCATAGAATACTGGGGGGAAAACCAAAATAAATAAATCTCATTAAAAAAAACAAAAATCCTCAGAAACGTATTATATTTCAAGGTTCTTATAGGTAGGCGAGACTATTTTCCTTTTTTCTATGAATGATTCTATATTTAGAATACTGTTTTTTTACTTTAATTAGGAATTTTGTAAATAAATAAAAAGTAGTCGAGGTTTTCTTTTTATCTGTGTACTCGATGTCTGTCGATCACACCACCCATGACCAATCATGCGTTTTTTTAAACAAATATTATGTAATACTCAAGAGGCGCCTCATTGAGATCTTGATAGTTTCCTGAAATTACAATTTTCTTCAATTATGTCATTTAAAACATTTTCTTTTTTCATAAGTAAATTGCAAGTTTGGTTGAATTATTTTTTTGCTCAAAAAGAAATTGACCAATTTGGATAATTAAAGTCTTCATGAAGTTATTTTTGTCCTTATTTTAAACATTTTTTTTTTCAAATTTTGAATCTCTTTGTAGATAACGATCGTTAAAAATTTTATAATAATATTTTCATTCAAAAATAATATTGGATTAATACCGTTTTTGTTATCAAGATTGTCCACTTTTCGTTAATCTTCCTCCCTTTTTCTCCCCACCCAATCAACTTTTAAGATAAAATGGGTTTTATCATTTATAAAATAGCGTGATTTCTTTAAAGTTCGATTCAGATATCGCGAGGATGCCTTCTGTACCGTATCGCGCTGACCCGTCTTTGACGGAACTTCAAGTACCCGCGGTGCCGATCGCGAAAGAGATGAAAATCGTCAGTATTTTAATTTTTAAAATTGTTTTTTTACTTTATTTTTGTTTTTAGTCGTCAAGTGTAAATCCTGCGCCGTTCAGCGATGAAGCGGACGCTGTCTTAGAACGTGAGCAGTGCGATTACACTCAGCGGTTCTCCTTCAAAGCCGCCAAAGCTGGCCGAGGTTAGTTGGTCTTATTTATGTTTTTTCTGATTTTTAAATTTTATTTTAGGAACAAGAAGGATACGAGTTTACGCTGATGGCATCTACGATCTATTCCATCAAGGACACGCACGACAGTTAATGCAGGCAAAAAACCTTTTTCCAAATGTTTACCTAATTGTTGGAGGTACATTTATTCTTATAGTTTTATAATTGTTTAATTTTATTTTTGTATTTTAGTCTGCAGCGATGAATTGACACATTCAAAAAAAGGGCGGACGGTTATGACGGATTCTGAGAGATATGAAGCAGTTCGGCATTGCCGTTATGTGGACGAAGTCGTCCGTGATGCTCCTTGGCAGTTGGACGATGATTTTTAAACGCCCATAAAGTAAGATAAAACAGAATTTTTTTTAAACAACCCAAACTTTTGTTCTTCCCAAACCCAGAGGAGTTTCCCAGTTATCAGTCTTTTGCCAGGGAAAAACCCTTTTTTCCAATTTTGCAGCCCTAAAAGCCCAATTTTATTGAATTTTTGGTCTTTTCTTTCGATTATCTTAAAACTTCATTTTCGTGGGCTTTTTCCTCGACCTTTTGCCTGGAAAACGCCCTTTTATCAGTAATTCAGCCATTTTATTGAGTTTATGGTCTTTTCCCTCGAGGGTCTAAAAATGGCTTTTTCCTCAGTTTATCGCCTGGGAAGCTTCTATTTTTTGCTGTTTTTTAGCTCTAAATGTCTAATTTTTCCTGATTTTTGGTTTTTTGGACCCTCCTGTTTGTATCACGCTTACCATAGTTCCACTAACCGAAATAATTTTTAGATTGATTTTGTGGCACATGACGAAATTCCGTATACCAGCGACAGTTCCGAAGATGTTTATGCGATGTTGAAAGAACGAGGGATGTTTGCTGCGACCGAGCGAACCGAAGGTGTCTCGACATCCGATTTGGTCGCCCGAATTGTCCGCGATTATGATATTTATGTTAGGCGAAATCTAGCCCGTGGATACAGTGCTAAGGAACTAAACGTCTCTTTCCTAAACGTAAGTTTATTTTATCACTTTGTTCCTTATTACAAATTGTTTCTTCAGGAGAAAAAATTCAGACTGCAAAACAAAATGGAAGAGCTAAAAGACAAAAGTAAAAAAGTGATGGAGAACATCGGCGAAAAACGTTTTGACATGATACAAAAGTGGGAAGAAAAATCGCGTGATTTTATCGACGCTTTTCTACTTCTTTTCGGACGAGACGGAAGACTTGTAATTTTCAAATTATTTTATCTTTATATTTTAATTATTTATTTATAGTCGCACATTTGGAGCGAAAGTAAAGGGAGGCTGATGCAGGCATTTTCACCTCCGTCCAGTCCGAGGCGTGAAAGCAGCCCATCAAGCAGCGAAGACTTAAACAGGTAAAAATCAAAATAAAATAAATAAACTGCTCAAAAATACTCTTAAATAAAGCGAAGATACGAATTCTCTTTAAGAATTTAACTCAAGTATAAAAAACGACGTTTTCAGGAGGAAGAGAAAAAAATCCGCCTCTGGATCCCATAGCAACAACCAATATCAAATTAGGGTAAATTAAATAAAATCTTTTAAAATAATTTATTTTTTGTGTCATGGTGAAAAGGTCAAATATGTCGTTTTTATTGTCTCTCCTTACTTCTTGCCCCAATATCGAGGATTATTATCTGTAAATATGGTGTTGGGAAAATGGCTTTTTGTGACTAAATTGGGAAGAATGTAACTCTTCGGTTGGCCCAAAAATTTTGATGTTCCTAATTTAGGAGGTGCCCTGGAAAACTATGTTTTCGTCCTCCTCATCTCTTCAGCAATATAAAATCATCCTTTTTAGGTTTTTTCTAGTATTGTGGTCTAGAAAGTAGGGTTGATTTGATATGGCCGTCCTTCCGATATTTTATCTGATATGATATTTTTCAAAAATATCGGATGAACCGATATATCGGAAGGGAAATATCGGATGAACCGATATAACGGAAGGGAAATATCGGATGAACCGACATATCGGAAGGGCAATATCGGATGAACCGATATATCGGAAGGGAAATATCGGATGAACCGATATAACGGAAGGGAAATATCGGATGAACCGATATATCGGAAGGGAAATATCGGATGAACCGATATAACGGAAGGGAAATATCGGATGAACCGATATATCGGAAGGGAAATATCGGATGAACCGATATATCGGAAGGGAAATATCGGATGAACCGATATATCAGAAGGGAAATATCGGATGAACCGATATATCGGAAGGGAATATCGGATGAACCGATATATCGGAAGGGAAATATCGGATGAACCGTTATATCGGAAGGGAAGTATCGCAAATATCGAAAGGAATATATCGCGATATGTGGTATCGGATATTATCAGATATGCATCTGTGTGTTGCCTTATTTTTCTTTCGGATAATATCGGAAAATATCGCGATATATCGGAAGAATATCGGTACAAATATCGCAAATATCGGAAGGAAAATATCGATATTCTGATATATCGGAAGTATCGCAACAACCCTACTAGAAAGTCCTTTTTCATCGAATTTTGTGGTGTTTTTCACAGTTATTTACCTGAGAAACGCCCATTTATCTTACAGCCCTAATTTAAACAAGTTTTTTTATGTTTTCCCTTGATGGTCTAGAAATGCACTTCTCATTGCACTTTTTCCTCAGTCTTTTGCCAAAAAAACACCATTTTTCTTGGTCATGGTCATGGTCATCGGAAGGGGAAGGCCCTTTTGCCTAATTGGTCATTTTTCAATATTTTGTTTTGAAGAAACTTTTACTTTGTATTTTTCGGTTTTCTACTGCATTTTGGCCACTTAGTGGAGATCGCCCTCCCACCTAAACAGCTGCAGTGCTCCGTCTAAACTTGTGAATTCTTTTTGACCGCCCAAAATTTGCTTTTTGTACAAAACTCCTTTGTTCTGAACTGTATACATAAAAAACGCTTTTCTGGTGTCAGAGCTTTGTTTTCGCCTTTTTTGAGCAGTCCACTCAAAAAAGAAAAAAAGGAGTCCTCATTTTGCTCTTTTTTTTTCAGCCCTCCACCATGCAAAACTGGTCGCTTCGTTGGCGATGAAAGCGACGAGGAGCCCACATCTAACGTATCGCAGTAACGCGCTTAAAAAAAATTTAAAAAATCCAAAAAAAAAAATTCTTTGTTTTGTATGGTTTTTGTAGTAAATTATTAAAGTAATATTTTAGAATAAAATAATATAAATAAGTTTATATAATCCTAATAGCTATTAGCACGCACTTGTAACTTTTTTTGTTTTAAATGGCATTTCAAAGATCTGCTCTCCACCTCAAATTTTTAATTTTTAATGAAACCCTCAAATTCAGTATTAGAGATTATTCTCGAACATGTGCCAGTTTTTCTATGTTTTCAGCTCAAAATCAGAAATAAAAAAAAATTATTTTTATATGATAGTAAAATAATTTTTTTCAAGCCGATTTCCCCTCGAGGAAAAATAAGCTTTTTAAAAAAATTATCCTGGGCTTTTAAATGTCACCATTAAATGTAAATATTTTGTACATTGATCTTTAAAACAAAAAAATTAATTTGTACGTTATGTACCAAAGATAAAAATTTCGATATTTTTGTTGAAGTACGTATTTTCTTTAATAAATTATTATTTATGTTATTTTCTGTTTTTTTTTGATAAAAAGTGTTTTATTTTAAAGCTTTCTTGACAACTTAAAATAAGGTCATGAGGAAAATAAAATCAATAATTTAAAACAATGAACACAAAAAAAGCTAACGTTAAAATATTTAACGACAGTTTTCCACTCCCGTTTTCATCGTAAGGGCAACTCAACGTTTTGCAAACTTGCGCACGTATGGAGCGTTTTCTTGTCCAGTATAATTTCGCGTCGGCGGCAGCTTTCGTGTAGAAATCACCGTCACTTACGAATTTCGCCGTAAGATCATTTTTCATCTAAAAAATAATAATGACTTAAATATTTCTCTTTTTAATTTACCATGTCTATTTCTTGCGCATCGGTGGCCATGAAAAGCAGTTTTTTGTACAATTTTTTAATTAGTCCTGTACTTCCGTTGCTAAAAAAAAAGTGAGGTTTTTTCACAAATAAATTTTGGTTACTTACGTATATTTTAGTAAGTCATTTTCATTATGTTTTAAAAATTCGTGCAGCGCATCTGCTCCTTTTGGATTTTGAGAAATGGATAGCATCAAATTCTTTGTGTAACTTGGCCTCACTATTTCTTCATTTAAAGATTCTTTTAATAGCCTAGAAATTAAGGTTATAAAAAATTGTAAATTTAGGCCAGGCAAATCATTATTAACCCTTTCGAGACCGCAGGCGACTATAGTTGCCATTCGCGCTTTTCGTTTGGAGACCGCAGGCGACTTTAGGACTTTATCGGCGCCAGCGGGAAGCCTCTCTAAAAATTTAATACCTTCGCTTCCCATGGCGCTAGCGACATGCAAAAACTGGCAATCTGTTGGGGAAGAAATGAACTACGTGATGATCGCATCACTCGTCGCTTTGCTGGGCGCTGGGAGCGGTCGGGGAGAAGTGAAGGGCAAAAAGAGGGGGAAAGTGCTGCGCCAGTAGCGCAGAGAATCCGGCGTCAGACGCGGTCTCGAAAGGGTTAAAGCACTAGGCTGACGGGAACTTCCTCAAAGTTGGCAATAATAATTTTTTATCTACTGTCGAAAAAAAAAAACTGGAAGTTTCATGGTAGAAAAAGTGGAAGTCATCCGCGAGCCAGGCCCCACCGAACGGGCGAGAACACCCCGAATTTAACCCTACTTTTTTTGTCCACTTAATCTTGTTTACCTATGAACTAAAGATTTATCTTGAGTACACCCTAGGCTGAAGAGTATCCTCATCTTTTCTCCAGGCTTTTTCGACTCCATATATTTTGATGAAGCAACTCCCACGTAATGTTGTCTCCATATTTCACAACGCTGCACATCAACGTCGCTATGACATCAGGCGATGTGCTGGAAAAAAAATTAAGCCTAATTTGTTATATTGTAGTACCTTGGTGTTGCTGTAATGTTGATAAAATGCTTGTTGATAGTAGTATTGCATTTAGGGTGGTCGTGAAAACACGCATGCTTCAAAATGTTCATTTTGTGCAGTTTGACTGCATGTTCATCATTTTCCATATTGTCGAAATCCGTATTTTGAATGACGTTTTCTGTCAAATTTCGGACATATTCTTTCCATTTTTCGAAATTGTTCGATTTTGCAAAAGCAGTCGTTATTGCTGCGAGTTTTCTAGTTGCTGTTTTCCAAGGGATGAAGTCCGTCTCGTTGGTCAAATAGTTGATGAAATCAAGGGCGGTTTTACCGTCCAGATCCTGTGACGTCATTAGCGAAAAGGCGTCGTTTATCAACTGCGATCGTGTTGTCGGGTCGAATATTGGATCTTTTAAAATGTCTGATTTTATCGCCATCCAGTTTTTGTCGTCGTAGTTCACTTGGTAATAACCTAATTTTGATTAGTTTTGATTCTTAAAAATGTTTTGTATTACTCTTTTGCTTTTGGTTGATCAAATACCACTTTCCGATTTCGTCCATGGTTATAGTAGAACCTAAGCCATCTCCAATCCATTTAGTCGACACAATACTTAGACGATGGTATTCAGTGATGACTTCTACTGGTATAAACCAAGTTGTGAATTCTTCCAAATTTTTACCGTAGATTGTCTAAAATTGGTGTTTACATATTTTCTGAAAATGATGTTTCTCATTTACCTGATGAAAATCTAGCGTATTTTCGATCCTTCGTACGTGAACAACTGGGAAACCTGATAGAGTAGTCCACCTGTTAAGGCCCTCGTCGAAGTTCCCTTCGTTCATCATGAATGAATTGTGGAAATTTTCAGGATTCGCGTGTCCAGAATGGTTCCTAAAAGATTTGTGTAAACAGCGGAAGAAGCGCCAACAAAAAGCGCCATCTGTCCATAAATCAAGGTAATGTGGCGGGAAGATAGCGCCACCCGACTGGAACTACCGAAAGGGAATGCCCTAAAAAGGGGAGTAAGGAGAGGAAAACCCCCCCAAAGGGTATATAAAGCCGAGAAGCGCCGTATTAGAGAGAGTATGTCCTATAAAGTTAAGTGAGTAACAAGGTTTTGTGAAGTGTTGTGAGAGATCGGCAAAGGCGATTATTCGACGACTAAACCCGCGGGAAGTCTAGATAATTGGCTGTTTGTGACGATTCATCTCCGGGAATAGAGAGTGGACAGCAGAATCGGCAAAAGACGATTACTTCAATCGTCAAAAGACGATTCCTTCAGTCGGCAAAAGACGATTACTTCAATCGGCAAAAGACGATTCCTTCAGTCGGCAAAAGACGATACTTCCCAATCGTCAAAAGACAGGGTCTAGGGAGAGGAAAGACAAAGACCCTGTCTTTTGACGATTGGGAAGTATCGTCTTTTGCCGACTGAAGGAATCGTCTTTTGCCGACTGAAGTAATCGTCTTTTGCTGACTGAAGTTATCGATTCCTTCAAGGTTGAACTCTCAAAAGAGAGTAAGAAATAAAAGAAAAAGTAAACGAACAATTAACCAATAACAGAGGAAGAAATGACTGTGATAACGGGTATCTCACGACGCGTTTCGGCTTAATAAGCCTCGTCAGGTGAGCTATTCCCTCTATCACAATCATTTCTATCTTTTCTCTGTGGACCTATCTACGAGAGAATTAGTGGAAACTGCGGGAAGCTGGAGACAAATCGTCCCCCAAAAACCTCAACGCCGCCACTTCTCTAAGAGATAGAGCCACTCACCACCTCCTTATTGGTTTTTATGCCAGAACTGCTGCCAAGGCATTACTTTACATATTTTAATTTTGATTGCTATACGCAAATTGATTCCCGCAGTTTCCACTAATTCTCTCGTAGATAGGTCCACAGAGAAAAGATAGAAATGATTGTGATAGAGGGAATAGCTCACCTGACGAGGCTTATTAAGCCGAAACGCGTCGTGAGATACCCGTTATCACAGTCATTTCTTCCTCTGTTATTGGTTAATTGTTTGATATTAAAATCAATTTGCGTATAGCAATCAAAATTAAAATATGTAAAGTAATGCCTTGGCAGCAGTTCTGTCATAAAAACCAATAAGGAGGTGGTGAGTGGCTCTATCTCTTAGAGAAGTGGCGGCGTTGAGGTTTTTGGGGGACGATTTGTCTCCAGCTTCCCGCAGTTTCCACTAATTCTCTCGTAGATAGGTCCACAGAGAAAAGATAGAAATGATTGTGATAGAGGGAATAACTCACCTGACGAGGCTTATTAAGCCGAAACGCGTCGTGAGATACCCGTTATCACAGTCATTTCTTCCTCTGTTATTGGTTAATTGTTTGATATTAAAATCAATTTGCGTATAGCAATCAAAATTAAAATATGTAAAGTAAACGAACGTTTACACTTGACCTCTAGTGATAATTTACTTGAACACTCACATGCACAATTTGAGGTAGTTTTGGATTTTTTGTTGAAACTCTTTTTCTCCCAGAGTCCAAGATGTCATTCTTAAAATTGATGCACCTAAAGGAAAAATTGATTAGAAGGTTCTTGCTGTGAAGCCCACAGAACTTACCTTTGTGATAAGTGACTAGATTGAACATATTGTCGATATCCTCTCTGGTTTGAACATGATGGCCAGAAAGAGGGATTTCGTAAGATTCAGGAGCGAAGCCGTCCGGGACGTCCATTTCCATAGCCACTTGCAGCACATCAGTCACAAACTGCTCTTCCAATCTCCACTCCGGTTTTATCTAAAAGACAATTTAAAATCCAAATTGACCCAAAAACACTACCATTTTTGATATTAAAAATTCGAAATATCTAGCGAATCCTTCGTTGAGCCAAATATGAGACCAGTTTGATGCAGTGACGAGGTTTCCGAACCATTGATGGGCAAACTCGTGCGCTATTACTCTCAATATATACTGCAGATCGTCCGTTGTATCTATTTTCGGGTCGTGAAGAAGTCGAAAGTCCCTTAAAGATACAGATTTATAACAGTGAAACAAAATGTTTTTAAAAAAAAGACGAAATTTACCTACTTGAACGTTACGAGTCCCCAATTTTCCATCGCGGAAGGCGACAAATCGGGTAAAGCGAGTGAATCTAATTTGAGCATATTTCCATTCCTGAAGGGAATCGCGGTGTAGTTTTCGAGTTTTGAGATGATCTCGGGGATGACGGAGATGGCGAAGAGTCCGTCGTCTTTGAGCGTATTTTGCCCGTAAACTGAATACTCGATTCCGTTCTCGAAACGTTTCTGTATCGCGGAGAATGTCGGGTTTTCGAAGATCAACCACGCTAGAAGGTAAGTGGGCATTTGCGGCGTCTCCCAAAACTCTATCTTCTTCATCCCGTTTCTAAAAATAAAAAATAGCCAAAAAATGGAAGAAAACCATGTTAAAAGAGGGTTCTTTAAGCAGCGAACTGAGAAGAACGCCGGGTTCTTGTGTCGATATAGCTGGGGTGTTGTGTACGTCGACCGACAAAGGGCCTTTTGTGCTCCCAGCTGAAAAAGAGCTCCCTGTCGAGCTCCAGGATTTTTATTGGCCTCTAGAGTCCAGAGGCAGGACAGAGGCCTCGTTCAGTTCAATGGGCTGGGTTCCCTCTCATCAACCTGAGCCATACTAGACCTTCGCAATAACAGAGGACGTGCTCTGCCGTTTCCTCCTCCAAACAGAAACGGCAGGTGCTGGCCCAACTGGCAGCACACCTACCATAATGCGGGCTTTGGTTCTGAGAAGGTCTGCTGTAAATCTATGCCACTGACCTTGGGCGTCGTACCATATAGTCCAAGTAGTAGCAGACAGAGATTGTTTTCAGCTCTCTGAATAAGGTACAATAGGGCTGAGGGCTAATGGGGGTCATTTCTGCCCATTCGGACCAGTTCGTCGGCCTTCTCATCGCCCCCAGCTCCGGCTGCCCATTGAGATACTACCCCCAAGGTCTCTAAGCAGTTCCGGAATCAGCCTAAAAGTTGCCCTGAATCTTTCGTTTCCAACTTACGTGACTTCTTCAGATCGTATCGGAGTATTCGAAATGACGGACCAAATAGCCGGAACTGTGAAATTCAACTGAAAACTCGATCTATGAATCGGATCGTCGAAACAAGGAAACGCCGAACGTGCATCAATCGAAGCGAATTGAGTCGCCGCATATTTTCTATTTTAAAAACAATATTATCAAAATATATACAGAATTTCAATACCTTAAATTGCCTTCCATATCGTAATAGGTCCCTTTATAAAATCCAGTACCATTCTGGACTTTTCCTTTAAATTCTAAATTCAACCTGTATTGGTAATTTTGGTAAAAAGGAATTCCTCCTTTTAAAATGAGCTCTTCTTCATTTTTTTGACGGATTTCATGTATAAATTCGAAGTTGTTGTCCACTATTAATTTTGAGGAAGTTATTTGCAAATTCCGTGAGTTTATTGTGAGTTCTTTGGGTGCCAAGAGAGTTCCGAATGATATACTAACAGTTCCTTAAAGATATTTTTTCAATGGAGTTTTGAAGAATATTTAAAAATTTACCTTCATATGAGAAATCCTGATCGTTGAGGACTAAAGAAAGTTTATAATCTTTGACGAGGACATCCTGAGTGGTTTCCTCGCCGAAAACTCCGGCAAGCAAACACCAAAAAACAGCATAAACCAACATGACCTAAACTACTGCTACCGTCAAAATGATTTTCAAAACAGTATTTGAAATTTTTATCTTATTCCCGTCTGATAAATTTTTATGATGTTTGTACCTTTAAGAATGAAGTTACATCACAGACTTCGCAATAAAAGGTGGGTTTACCGAAAAAAAGGCGAGTAATCTTTGAATATTCGGAGTTTACAACTTAACATCATAAAACGTTTTTAATTAGTCAGCCTTCTCCCACTTCTCTTTATTCGTTAATTACATCCGTCATGATCACTTAAATTTTTTCACTTTTATTAATTGATTTTAGGCTTAAAAAATAAAATTTTATTTACAATTTTTGCTAATTTAGAGTTTTTCTCTTCTGATTGCACAGAAGATTACGAGTGCGATGATGACGACGACGGCGATTACGCCGACGGAAATGAGAGCGATGGACCCGGCTGAAAGTCCACCTTCGTCTGCGGGTGATGGTGAAGGGGACGGCGGTTGTGGGCCGGGACCAGGCGGCTGTGTTGGCGAAGGTGATGGCTGTGGTGAAGGAGATATAGGCTGAGTAGGGCCCGTAGTCGGGGTTGCTGTCGGCGACCCCGTCGGAGACGGTGTAGGAGTCGGACTTGGATCAACCAATCCTCTTTGCACATCGTACATTTGTGTCTGAATAAATTTCAATTTATTCTGAATTGCCAGGAGTGCCAAATCCACCGCATGCAGAAGCTCCTTGTCTGCCTTATGAATATCTCCAAAAGCTTTCAGCTAAAAAAAAAAAAAAATCAGAGTGTCTACAACTCATCCGAAAGTATTCTCGTCCGAATGTCGACTCATCCGAAAAATAATAGAAAAAGAAAAAATATAAACTGTAGTACATCCGAAAGGGCTACGCCCCTTTTTCGGATGAGTTGACAGTCGGACGAGAATACTTTCGGACCAGTGGATTTCAATTTTTATACAAATTTTTAAATATTATACTTTAATAAAATAGAAAAGAGTGAATACAACTTATCCGAAAGTATTCTCGTCCGAGTGTGTATTCGTCCGAAAACTAACGTACAAAAATGGCAGCGTTCCACCCCAGCAAGTTTTAAACTCCTTTTTGGGCGTACAAGTGAGCAAATCCTCGCGAGAGGAAAAAAATCAACCCCCTTGTGTCATAAAACGAGCTGATCCTCGCGAGAAAAAAAAAATTAACCCTCTTTTGTCACAAAACGAGCTGATCCTCGCAAAAATAAACAAACAAACCGACCGTGACTTGCTGCCGCATTTCTCCGACGCAGCAATTTTTGTACGTTAGTTTTCGGACGAGTAGACAGTCGGACGGGAATACTTTCGGATGGATAGTATTCACTCTTTTCTATTTTATTAAAGTATAATATTTAAAAATTTGGGTGCCTACAACTCATCCGAAAGTATTCTCGTCCGAATGTCTACTCATCCGAAACGGCCACGCCCCTTTTTCGGATGAGAATACTTTCGGATGAGTATACAGTTGTGGGAATTTAAGATCATCGTGTTGGTAGAATTGAACAAGTATGGCGGATGAGTTTAGTTTGTGTAGAGAAAAGTGAGAGAGTGCCGTGTGAGAGTTGAGTATTATCGATATTTTTTGTGAAGAATCTGTGAAGTTTGTTTTAGAGAAAGAATATAAGAGTTGAGTTTTGTGAAGAGAAGTGAAGAACGTGTAAATGAAGTTTGGTTTCATTTGAGTAGAAATAAATTGAAAGAACTAAATATATCATTGTACATAATTTCTTTTCCCTTTTATCCTCACTCATAAGATTGGATCCTATACAGTTTATATTTTTTCTTTTTCTATTATTTTTCGGATGAGTCGACATTCGGACGAGAATACTTTTGGATGAGTTGTGTGCCCCCAAAAATCAAACCATCTTCCAATCACCTCAGCTTACCAAACTTTCGTGATAGGTAGTCGAAAGATAAGGCGTTATTTCCATTAAAAGTTGCACCTGTTGTTTAGAACTAAAAAAATTTAATAAAATTATAAAGATCGTTTTTATAGACCCCAGATCTCCGTGGATGCGAGTCAATACTTTGACCAATGATCCACGAAAACTTTTAAATGAAGCTTACTCCAAAATAATAAATTCATTTTTGACAGTAAAGTAATAAATTGCTTGATTTATATGTTCCGCTTTCGTGTATATGCCATTGAACGCTGTAGAAATTTTATCTTTGAGGAAACCGCTTCCCGAAAATATCGTCTGAAGATATCTGACAAATTCGAAGTTAAAAAAAAAAATATATGGGCTAAATTATTTACGATCTGATAGCTAAACTGGTGTCTTTTACTGCCGAAGGGCAGGACAAGATGTCTAAATGGATATCAAGCAACTCCCCGCTTAATCCGACGTCATAGAGCTCTTCATAAAATTTATCCCATTCTTTCATCCCGGCATTTCTCATCCCGGCACATATGAGGATACTCTTTATGTCATTTGGAGGCCTAAAATTGAAAATAAAAAGGTTCTTTAGGCTTATAAAAACTTACACATATGGGTCGACTTTTTGGATCATCTTTTTATACAGCTGAGCAGTTTGGTTCAAACATGGTAGATACCCGAAATAACACATGGCGCTTACGATTTCCCTCCTCAGTGCATCATTTTCACGGTTATTATCGGTCCTGTCAAAACCGAGTTTGTTGTATATGTTCTGCATACGGTTGAAAACAAACGTCTGGAAATAAAAAGCTAGCTACAATTGTATAGCGAAGTTGTTTTTCTACCTGAAAATCAGGTAGAAGATTAATTATATTTGGGATTCCTGTGCTGTTATCCTTGGTGAAATAGATCCAGGAGTACATATCTTTGAAGCGCTTGATCGCAGTTCGCCATGGGATGAGAGATGTCTCGTTGTCTAAATAGCGGAGCATGTTGAGGACGAGGGTGAAGTTTGACTGCCCTGCGTTTACTCTTTTAAAGGAATCGTCGATAAGTTTCGCACGTGTTGACGGCGATAGAAGGTCCGGTTCTCTGAGCAAAATGTCTCCGTTCGTTTTCAGAGTTTGGTCGTCATAGCTGACAACGATCGGAGCTGTAAATGGTACCTAGTTTTTAGCAAAAATCGAATTTCACCTATTTCCCAGGCTTTTTTTGTCAAGAAAGCACTGACTTCTTGGGAGTCTTCCCCAATTTTAGGCCTATAGACCCCTTTTTTACCAGATTTATATGCTTACAAAATTTCCTGGCCCTCCTTCATTGTTTTAAAGCCAAAAATTCCCATTTTACTTAATTTCTGAGCACTTTTTCAGCGTTTTTGATGTAGATTTGACCAAAACCAGAGGGGAAAGCCAGTAAATCTGGTAAGAAGACGATGCGAAAAACCCATGTAAACAGTGGAAGAATCGCCAACAAAAAGCGCCAGCTGTCGATAAAACAAGTAACATACTAAGGTAATGTGGCGGGAAGATAGCGCCACAGGAAAACCCCCCAAAGGGTTGGGTATATAAAGCGAGAAACGTCGAATAGGAGACATTCAGTTAAGTCCGAGTGGTGATAGTGAGTCAAAAGGTTTTGTGAGTAAGTTGTGTGTTTTACGGGAGAGATCGGCAAAGGCGATTATTCGACGACTCAACCCGCGGGAAGTCTAGATAATTGGCTGTTTGTGACGAGTCGTATCTTGGTAACAGAGTAGTCGGCAAGGAGTCGGCAAAGGAATCGACAAAGACGATTGACGATTAGAACCATCGGCAAAGACGATTGACGATTACATCCAGTCTGCAAAGGAATCGACAAAAACGATTGACGATTAGAACCATCGGCAAAGACGATTGACGATTACATCCAGTCTGCAAAGGAATCGATAAAGACGATTGACGATTAGAACCATCGGCAAAGACGATTGACGATTACATCCAGTCTGCAAAGGAATCGGCAAAGGCGATTGACGATTAGAACCCGTCGGCAAAGACGATTGACGATTGACGACTGACGATTGGTCGGCAAAAGACGACTGACGTTTGGTCGGCAAAAGGCGACTGACGATTTAAGACGATTGACGATTGATCGGCAAAACGATGAGAAGAATCTACATTTCCACTATCAACGGAATCGACCAGACGTCCTCAACTACGACCATCCATCACGGAGCCTGCGATCTTACGTCCAGACCGTCTCATTTTTAACAATTCTTTGTCCAAGGTACCCAAATTATTTTGTACATATAAGAACCAGTAATAAATGTTAAACTTTTATTCTCTTTTTATTTCGCCACCCTCTAACCTGAACAAACCAAAGGTAGAACTCTCAAAGGGGAGTAAGAATAAAAGAAAAAGTAAACGAACGTTTACACCCAACATTTTATCAACTTCTTGGTAGTTTTTCTCCGCTTTTGGCTTGAAAACAAAATTTTATCCGAATTTTCTCCCATTTACCTATTGCTTAATCGTTTTTTCCTAGGTTTTTGGGCTATACAGTGCTGTTTCACCCAATTTTCGGCTCCTGGGCTGTCGCCTCCCCACCAAAAATTTTTCTACTTTTTCGTATACCTTTTCCATCGATGTCCAAAACGATAAATCATCCGGGTTGATGTTATCCGGAATTTTAATCGCGTTGACTACCCCCAAAAACCAAACGGGAGTCAATTCGAGGCGTTAAAGAGCCTCGACATCGTCGAATAAGACACCGGCAAAATCCAATTAATTTCATCCCTCGTATAATCCTTTAGATATCTTGCCTAAAAATTTATTTTAGTATACCAATTCTAATTTTCATACTCACTTCTCTTAAATCGACAATGATGCCATTTCGTGAGACTTCGACCATAGGAAATCCCGATTGGGTTATCCAAGGGTTCATAAATTTTTCAACGTCGATTTTCGCCTCTTTTAAAAAGTTTTGTAAAATTATAAACAAGTCTATTTCCGAAATTGGATCTCCATATTGGCTAAAATTAAAATTATAATTTTTTTATATCATTATTTTCGTTTTTTTACTATTTATCAACGAAATTTATGAAGGTTTGAACAATATCATCCTTTGTGCTAAAAGTTTCAAGCATGGAAAGAACAGCAGCACCTGAAAATGATAAATTATGTTGGGAACCTGGTTGACTCCCTGTTACCTTTAATGACAGAAGATCCAGATGTAAAATTTATTACGTCAATAGTGTCTTTGAATTCACCGGTGAACATAACCGGATCTGAGTTTATATCCCAGGAGGTTTTCAATGTTTCAAAATGAACATCCTGAAGCATATATCCGTCTAGATCTCCCCAATTTTCGTCCTGAAATAATGTTTATGGTAGATTCATTGAAAAGTATAATACCGCGTTAAAAGCCAAATATCGGAGATATTTCGAAAGGGAGGTAGAGAGCCAATTTTTTTGAAAGCTTATGGGAGAAACGACGCTGCCGAAATAAACTTGAAGTAAAGCTTCTAAAAATGTTAGGGCTGCTTCACGGTGCATTTCGGTGGTCGATTCCGAAAGCTCGAATGCAACAACGTCTTTTCTGTAAAAAAAATTAAGTCAGATTCTACAACAAAAAAACGTACCGGAGAACGACGATTCCATATCCAGAATAAAATTTTTCGTCTAAATCTGGCACGACGATGACATCCAGCTTCTCTTGGCCGGAGACCCTCCAGAGGCCATCCAAAAGTGGAGAATTCGCTATTGAAATGATATCCGTGAATAGTTCGAAAAGGTTGAAATTCGGATGAAGATAAATATTCGTTTTTCCCCATTTGAATTCCGCGTTGTACCTTGTGAAAGCACTCGGGCCGGTCAATATGAATAATCTGTTGATCGGTATCCTCGGTGTTGGCTTAAAATAATATTTTGTCCTCCTAGAAAATGCACGGATTTCTTAAAAAATCCCTCGAACCATAAATTTTTAGTGTTTTTGGGACCTGAAAACCATCTTTAAAATGTATAGCAAGTCTTCTTGTCAAAGCGTAGGAAAACGACCGAAAAAGGGGGAAGAAAACCGAAAAATGGGGTAAGAAAACCGAAAATGGGGAAGAAAACGGAAAAAAAGTGCTCGAAAATCCGATAGAAATGAAGTTTCTCGGCCGCATGAAAAATGTGGCTTTCTGTAAAATAATACCGAGAAACTCGAAAGTCCTGCGGAATTGGATTTTCTCCTTTAGGACACAAGGGGTGAAAACCACCTTTAAAATGTATAGCAAGTGGTTTTCTTGTCAAGGCGTAGGAAAACGACCGAAAAATGGGGTAAGAAAACCGAAAAATGGGGGAAGAAAACGGAAAAAAAGTGCTCGAAAATCCGATAGAAATGAAGTTTCTCGGCCGCATGAAAAATGTGGCTTTCTGTAAAATAATACCGAGAAACTCGAAAGTCCTGCGGAATTGGATTTTCTCCTTTAGGACACAAGGGGGTGAAAACCACCTTTAAAATGTATAGCAAGTGGTTTTCTTGTCAAGGCGTAGGAAAACGACCGAAAAATGGGGGAAGAAAACCGAAAAATGGGGAAGAAAACGGAAAAAAAGTGCTCGAAAATCCGATAGAAATGAAGTTTCTCGGCCGCATGAAAAATGTGGCTTTCTGTAAAATAATACCGAGAAACTCGAAAGTCCTGCGGAATTGGATTTTCTCCTTTCGGACACAAGGGGGTGAAAACCATCTTTAAAATGTATAGCAAGTGGTTTTCTTGTCAAGGCGTAGGAAAACGACCGAAAAATGGGGGAAGAAAACCGAAAAATGGGGGAAGAAAACGGAAAAAAAGTGCTCGAAAATCCGATAGACATGAAGTTTCTCGGCCGCATGAAAAATGTGGCTTTTTGTAAAATAATACCGAGAAACTCGAAATTCCTGCGGAATTGGATTTTCTCCTTTAGGACACTAGGGGGTGAAAACCACCTTTAAAATGTATAGCAAGTGGTGGTTTTCTTGTCAAGGCGTAGGAAAACGACCGAAAAATGGGGGAAGAAAACCAAAAAATGGGGGAAGAAAACGGAAAAAAAGTGCTCGAAAATCCGATAGAAATGAAGTTTCTCGGCAGCATGAAAATGTGGCTTTCTGTAAAATAATACCGAGAAACTCGAAATTCCTGCGGAATTGGATTTTCTCCTTTAGGACACAAGGTGGTGAAAACCGCCTTTAAAATGTATAGCAAGTGGTTTTCTTGTCAAGGCGTAGGAAAACGACCGAAAAATGGGGGAAGAAAACCGAAAAATGGGGGAAGAAAACGGAAAAAAAGTGGTCGAAAATCCGATAGAAATGAAGTTTTTCGGCCGCATGTAAATGTGGCTTTCTGTAAAATAATACCGAGAAACTCGAAATTCCTGCGGAATTGGATTTTCTCCTTTAGGACACAAGGTGGTGAAAACCGCCTTTAAAATGTATAGCAAGTGGTTTTCTTGTCAAGGCGTAGGAAAACGACCGAAAAATGGGGGAAGAAATCCGAAAAATGGGAGAAGAAAACCGAAAAAAAAGTGCTCGAAAATCCGATAGAAATAGAGTTTTTCGGCCGCATGTAAAATGTGGCTTTCTGTAAAATAATACCGAGAAACTCGAAATTCCTGTGAAATTGGTGTTTCTCCTTTAGGAAACACTAAAAGGGTGTTCAGTTTAAAATTTGCTAGATAAAAACGGTTTCTCGTGAAAAAGTGGAACATGATCAATCTTTTTAAAGAGAATCCAATATTAGATAAGATATCGCACGTAATTTATAAAAATAATTACTAAAAAAACGCCAATTTTTTTTTCAATTTAAAAAATTAAAAATTTGATAAATTTTTACCAAAATTGAAACTCACCCGCCATCAAGTATTGTTGTTTTTTCCACAGGTGTGTTGGAAACGACGAATTTACTTTTAGTATCCAGTACTAATTCAAAAATCGCTTTTTTGTCGACAGAGTCAAAACAAGGGAAGAGCCTCCTGGCGTAAATTGGGTGGAAGTTTGTCATAAAGTATCCACTAAAAAGCATTTTAGCTGAAAATTTATTTTGTTTTTTGTACTTACTCTAGCTGATCTAACTTAAAGAAACCATGTCTGTCTAAAGAAGGTTTTCCTGTAAAAGACAAAACTAATTCGTTCTTTGTGTTATTTTCTAAAGGCTGCTTGAGCGGAAGTTCAAGAATATTTGAAGTTTTGTTGATTTGAAAGTCGATTATAGATTCTTCTTTTCCGCCTTGGTGTCTTACAAGTGCGCTTATTATATCCAGACCTTCGCTGTTAAGAATAATGTGGTTCTTAACATCCTGAGAAGCCTAAAAATTTCATTAAGTATTTGTTAATTTTTATGACTTACCTCAATTTTAAAAATTATTTTCACAACTCCACTGAACGACCCGTCATCAGAAACCAACAGTTCTAAATTATAAAGACTTGGAGTCAAATAAGAAGGTAATGGAGTTATCGGGTAGGAAAAAGATGAGGCCGAAAGTGCCAGAAAAAACACGAAAAAAAGCATGGCGTTTGAAATTTGTACGATTTTTTGAGCTTCCTGAAGGCCCTGAAGAGGACCGTGCTAGTGCGATGGTCAAACGCTCCACCCTGATCCCCCCTAAGTTAATCAACCACTCAACTTTATGGATTTTCGATAATCTTGACGTTGTATTATTGAACTGATTAATCATAATCAGACAATATTATCTGGAGTATCCGAGGAGTACAGGGTGTTTCACTTTTAGGCGCAATTGTGTATACAGGGTGTCCGGAAACACATGGCTAGCGTCTGGGAGAGCGTTAAAAAGTGGTTTTACGAAAAAAAGTTAAATGTAAACCCCCCTTAATTTAAATCAAAGAATTTAATGGTGTAGTTTAAAATCCGCCTGGATATACAGGGTGTCCCAGACACAACCTAACTTCGTTATTGCAAATGAGAACCCCTATTTTTTATTTCAGATTCGTAATCTACGCAAAATTTTAAGTAGATTGGAGTACTCATATGACGATTTTGGACAACTTTTAAAAAATGTCAAAATTTAGCGTTTTTTGCTCTAAAATCCGTTAAAATTGACCTAGGAGACTCGTTTTTTTTTAATTCCACTTATTTTTTCCCGAAGAATCCAACTGTCTCAAATTTGAGCATCTTCGCATTCTGCATCACGAGATTTCGTCGCTAATGGCCTTTTTTCAAGTTTAACTCCAAATTCCATACTTCAAAAATGGAAATTAGCGATTTGTTGACGGAATTTTAATTTTTGATGCATAAACACAAAAGACGCTGTAGCTCTTTCAAAATTTGTGGTCCGAAAGAAAAATTCCTTTCAACAAGTGCTAATTTTCATTTCTGAACAAAAATTTGGGTTCTAACTTGAAAAAAGGCCATTAGCGACGAAATCTCGTGATGCAGAATGCGAAGATGCTCAAATTTGAGACAGTTGGATTCTTCGGGAAAAAATAAGTGGAATTTAAAAAAAAACGAGTCTCCTAGGTCAATTTTAACGGATTTTAGCGCAAAAAACGCTAAATTTTGACATTTTTTAAAAGTTGTCCAAAATCGTCATATGAGTACTCAAATCTACTTGAAATTTTGCGTAGATTACGAATCTGAAATAAAAAATAGGGGTTCTCATTTGCAATAACGAAGTTAGGTTGTGTCTGGGACACCCTGTATATCCAGGCGGATTTTAAACTACACCATCAAATTCTTTGATTTAAATTAAGATGGGTTTACATTTAACTTTTTTTCGTAAAACCACTTTTTAACGCTCTCCCAGACGCTTGCCATGTGTTTCCGGACACCCTGTAGAATGGACTCCAAAAATTTGGCTACCCCAGAAAGATGTTTTTTGCAAATGGGTCTCACACTAAAGAGAAGCGCCCTGTGTGACCGTTTTGTATTTTCCGTTTGCCAAAAAACACCCATTTATCCAATTTTGAGAATAAAGTAAGGGTATTATCCCTTTCGCTCAATTTCAGCGAAACCCACATATTACAAGATTTGTGTCTTTTTGATTAATTTTTCTGCCTAATAATTCCGTTTTCCTGTTTTTTGGCCAGGAAAACCTCCTTTTTATAAATTTTCAAGCCAAGAAACCACTTTTTTCGTTTTTTTTGGCCGAAAAATCCTCAAATTTGTAGATTTTGTGTCTTTTTGCTTAGTTTTTTGGCCCTTTTTAGCGAATTTTTGGTCTAAAAATCATTTCTGCATATCAATCTCGAACTTATTCCTATGTAATGTTGACATTTTTAACTAACAAAATTTTTTATCAGGCATAAAATTTAGATAAGATATCTAGGACGTATTTTACACTATTTAAAATTTTTCACGAAAATCAAACATCGTAAAATAAAATACCGTTTTGAAGATTCATCAAAAAAATTTTCAGAAGTAGCTTCGATTGTGCAAGTTATGTGAATCACCGATAAGACACTTGAAAAATAAAGAAAATGAAAGAAAGGTGTTAAAAAAAGGAATTTTTAATAAATATTTTAATTTTGAAGATGAATAATTAACAATGAAAGCAGTCTAGAAAATTGAATTTTTTACATAAGAGATCTTACAATGTAAGAAATTTTTATTGTTTTATTATTCACAGCATCCTCCACGTCTGCAGGAGAAATAGAGAATGACTCCGATGAGCACGATTCCGACGATAACTCCGACTACGATAAGCGAAATGCTACCAGTCGAAAGTCCTTCGCTAGCTGGAGCTGCGGTTGTTGGCACCGTGATGGGCTGATCAGTTCCTGTCTGCGTGGGGTCAGTAGAACCTTTCGTCGTATCTGGGTGGTTCCTTTTGTCGGCGCTGTAGGACCCGGTGGCTCAGGCTGGGGCTTCGTTGTCAGCCCAATATGAACAGCTTCCATGTGGTCTTGAATAAATTGCCGTTTATCCTGTATAGCATACTGAAGTATCTGTACCATAGTCTTAACCGAATATGCTGCAGTTTTATGTTTTTTCAAAAACTCGTTTAGCTGAAAGAATTTGTAAGTAAAGGATATTGTACTACTAAATTTACCAATTGGTCATGATAGTCTGTCCAGAGTTTTTCCTCCAGTGTAGAAAGCAACTGAGTACTCATTGTTGATCTAAAAAAAAATGTAAAAAATACTGTATTTGTGGTTAATATTTTGCGTTCCGAAAAGGATCAGATTTATATTTTGCGTTCCGAAAGGGATCAGATTGATATTTTGCGTTCCGAAAAGGATCAGATTGATATTTTGCGTTCCGAAAAGGATCAGATTGATATTTTGCGCTCCGAAAAGGATCAGATTGATATTTTGCGTTCCGAAAAGGATCAGATTGATATTTTGCGTTCCGAAAAGGATCAGATTGATATTTTGCGTTCCGAAAAGGATCAGATTTATATTTTGCGTTCCGAAAAGGATCAGATTGATATTTTGCGTTCCGAAAAGGATCAGATTGATATTTTGCGTTCCGAAAAGGATCAGATTGATATTTTTCGTTCCAATATGGATCAGATTTTAACTCCAAACGAGTCAGAAACGGATGATACTGAAGTTAATTTCAATGAAGATTTAAAAATTGATTGCCTCGAAGCTAATGTAACTCATATTGATTCAGATGAAAGAAAAAGAGATTTGGAGAATAATCAAGCTATATAGTCAACTATTCGCCAAAGATATTTGACATCGGAAAAGTCAAGTCTAAAGAAGCAGAAATTAAGCTTGTAAGAGACGAATACGTAACTTCACGTGCTTACAAAACCTTACTTACCCAATTTTATTCTGCTCATATTGTCCAATAAAAAGAACAAAGCTTGGTTGATATGGTTGGCTCTATTATGGATGGCTCTGAACGCCGTTTCGATATAATTAATTGAAAAATCTCGTAGTATAGTATTGTATTGAGGTACCTAAAAAGTCATAGTAAGTTCTGTTGGAAGTTGTGCTTAGATTACTCTCTCATGGCGTAGCTTGTGTCGCCGTCGACGGGATCTGGGCAAGCTAAAACTTGAAGATGAATGTCCAAAATGTCACCGCCGAGTTCGGGATCGTATAAGATTTGTACTGCTTCTTCCATTCGGGGACTTTATCGACGCCGGACATTCCGGAGCAGTAAATGACCGACCTCATATCGTTGGGAGGCCTGAAAATATAATGGTAAAAATTGGCGTTGAGCGGTATTTTCACCAAATTTTTGGGTTTTCTCTACTCTTTTTTGGTAAAAACATCACCCTTTGGACTCCCCGCACCAAAAACCCCTGTATGCCGGTAAAAAATTGCATTACGTGTATGGTGCGGTGGTACGATTCATCTTTTTAAAAAGTTCCAAAGTTGAAGTTTTACAAGGCTCATATCCGAAATAGCACATCGCGCTTACGATCTCCCTCCTCAACGAATCCTGCTCCCTGTTTTCGCTCATTTGCTCAAATCCGAGAGCTTTGTATATTTTAACCATACGTGAAGTAACATAATTCTATGGAGCAAAATTTCATTACAGAACAATGCAGAAAGGCACTTTACCTCAAATTCTGGTTTAAGATTGATCATATTAGGTATACTGCTATTGGATTTGGTGAAAAATATCCAATCGTACATTTCTCTGAATCCTTTGATGGCCAACGCCCATGGGGCGAGAGCAGTTTCGTCGTCGAGGTAGGTCAGAAAATGTAAAGAGTCGTGTAGCTTGTTTTACCCCTTTTAGCCATCCAGAAAGCATCGGATACCAACTTCGCTCTCGTACTGGGCGACAAGGCTGTCACGTTTTCCCTCAAAGCTTGCCCAATCAAATACCAGCTTCTGTCGTCATAGACTGACAGCATCGGAACTAAAAAAAAAGCTTTCAGCAAACAACCTTTTTCTCATTTATTTACCATTTCCATCGATATTGATAGCGACCCAATCGTCGCCCTGAACGGCTTCCGGGATTTTCGAAGAAAGTGAATCTTTGAGAAGCCACAACGGCCCTGGAGTCTTAGGATCGTAAGTACTTCTCGATTTCATCGTATACGATATGGGAAATATCAAATCTTTATAGTATATTTTGTTGATATAAACGTTGACTTCATCTCTTGTTACTTCGGTGACCGGAATGATCATATCATAAACCCATTTTTGTAAAAATTCATCGGCCCCAACGGGTAGCGCTTTAACCAGTGAAGTCAATGACGAAAATAAATCCATATTCGTTAGCCCATCATTGTACTTACTAAAAATTAAAAATCCATAAAAATTCTAAGATTCGAACCCAAGCAAGAGGTCTTAGGTTCGAATCTCAGTTTTTGATTACAATTTATCCATGAGGATGACCAAAACATTTGAGATTTCTTCAGGTTTTAAAAACGTTTCCATCATCGTGAAAAGAGAAGCGCCTTTGGTCGAATATGGCCCTTTAAGAAAATTCTCCAAGTCATCAGTATCGTTGAACGCTTCTGTAAGGGAGACTTGTGTGCTCTTTTTTGTCGCTTCCAAGCCAATATCGAGAAATTTAAATTCGTCAATATCACCCCAATTTTCGTTCTAAAAACATTTTTTAAATGTCAAATTTAGTACTGAGCATACTTTGTTGAAAGATTGATATTTTAGGTATTTTGAAATTGAGGATGAGAGCCAGTTCGATTGCCAGTTGATGGGAGAAACAACGCTGCCGAAATAAACTTCCAAAATCGCCTGCAAGATCGTAAATGCTGCTTCGCGTTTCATCTCTGAAGTCGATTCTCCGGCGTCAAACTCCATAAGGTCTTTCCTAATAAAAAGAAATCTAAAAATTCCTTTTAAGTATTTTTACCTTAACAAAACGACTCCATGTCCGGCAAAATACGGTTCTGAAAGATCGTGAACGACCAGAATATCAAGCTTTTCGAGGCCGGATTTGGCCCATAAGTTATGAAGCAAAGAGGTATTCGCGATGCTTAAAATTTCGTTGAAAATCTTAAAACTTTGATATCCTGGGTACAAATAAAGAGTGGCATTTCCCCATCTCATGTTGGAATATTTAACAAATGGCTCAGGACCAGATAAAATGAAAAGACGATTTATCGGAATCAATGGCGTCCTTTTAAAAGTGTAGCGTGTCTTTCTGTAATTTAAAAATTATTTCTTTTTTTCTTTTTTTTATTGAGCTTTACCCTCCTTGAGCAGTTTTAGTTTCGATTGGCATATTGGAGACAACGTAAGGATCGCTTGATATTATGATCACTGTAAACATGCCTTTTTTTCCAAACTGTCAAAACAAGGCATGATCCTTCTGGCGTATATGGGGTTTAAATCGTCATTATGTATCCCCTAGAAATTGAGTGCTTTGGAGTTTATTTACTAAAAAAAGTTACCTGCTTTTGTACATCCCCTTGTTGTCCCAAATGTGACCTTTGTATGAAATTTTAAGCTCGTAAGTCGAGTTTTGTTCAAGAGGCTGTTCAAGCTGGAGGGTGATGACTCGCCTAAAGATTCCGCTGAGTAGTTGACGATTGATTCTTCTTTCCCATTTTTATCTTGTAAATGCGCTGTGACGATTTCCAAATCTTCGCTGTTTAAATCTATTTTGTTTACCCGAGGAGTGTCACTCTAAAATCGGGAAAAAGTACATCATAAAAAAGTGAGGAAATCGTCCAAACAGGACGTAAAATGCCATTGACTTAGTTGTTCATGTAATCCAGAGATCGTAGGTTCGAATCTCACTTAGTATTCAATTTTTTAACCTTGATTTGAGGCGCTCCGGGTACGAAGGGCGAACTCGACATCGGAGAAATTTTTTTAACTTCCTTAAAGAAGTTATTGTGATACCCTCGACGTCGGGTTTTTCGGGAAGGGTCTTCCAGTTTTTTTTCATTTTCAGATTCTAGACCTCTTGGTGAATCCACCCATATAATTTTTATGTTGAGTTCGCCATTTTTTCCTCTTTAAATACGTAAAAAACGAAACTTTAAAATGCGATTATCTCGAAACTACGTTTTGTCGAGTTCGCCCTTCGTACCCGGAGCGCCTCATTTCATATTTAATGTTAAGGATTATGAAGGAATTAAAAATATTGTGAATGAAAAAATGACAAAGAATTTGTAGAAAAAGGAACATAAAGAATAGAAATGTCATTGAGTCGGGCATGTAATCCAGAGATCGTAGGTTCGAATCCAATGATGCTTTTTTTTTCCTGATTTGCTCTTCTGTTTAAAGATGATTTATGATTACACTAAGAAAAAAAAATGTTGCCAATTTTTATTGATTGATGATTACTCATTTTTTATTTGTAATCCGATAGCGATAAAGAAAAAACTTTGGCAATATGGTTTTTGGCGACTTTTTCCTCGTTTACTTGAACTTAAAAAATTATAAGTTTGTTCAGATAATTATTGAAAGGAATTTTTTTTGTTTGATCATGCACTTTATCGGCATTTTTTTAAACCACTCAAAACGAAGGTCTTTTAATTAAAAGATACACTTTTAACTCATGGCCACGCCTCGAAAAAATTGAGACGTTGCTAAAATTCATTTTTGAACTATTAAAACTCTGAACTTTTAAAAGAAAAATTGTTAAAATGAAGTTTAAACTTCCTTAGTTTTCCTTTTATGTTGGCTAAACTGCAGATTACGTAAAAAAACTTCTCATGCTTTGATTGAGTGGTTAAATCCAATATGTCGCCCATATTAATGTTTACATAGCATAGATTATAATAATTATAATTAGAATAATAAAATATATTATAATAATATGATTATAATATAAATATATATCATAATTATAATTAATATTAATTATTAGAAAGGACAAAACATTTGTTAGTAAAGAAAATAAAATTAATAAAGAACTTACCGCTGTTTTAAATTTAATAGTGACGAGGCCACTGAAGCTTCCGTTTCTATCTAATTCTAATTCTAAATTGTAAGTATTCGTATGAATGTAGCTGGCCAAGGGTTCGATTCTGTAGGCCGCACAGGAAGCGACGAACGCCGCCAAAAGAAATAAAAACCGTGACATGCCTAGAACATGTAAAACTAACCTAAAAAATTTTTTTCTCTTTCATTCAATTACCTGGATTATTTCCCTTTGTACATCAGGGAGGACCCTCGGATCAGACAATGTCCCAGCACTAACTAATTTAACGATTGAATCACCAGGTGGTTTTAATCTTATCGAAATATTTCGTCGTCTTATCATCGACCCTCCAAATGAAAAAAAAAATTATTTATTTTCAATACTCTTAAATTACACATTTTCCCAACTGTCGAAACAAAATTATAATCACTAAGTCAATAAATAACTAACCTAAGTGAGTAATTAGGTAATTAAAAAAACCAAACGGGAATTCACATTTTATCCCCACTTTCTTTATTCACCCTTGCACTACAGGAAAACTTGGAATTTTATCCATAAGATCAGTATAGGAGTTATGATTTTTTCTGTCCCCAAGACAAATCGCTATTTACAGTGCTCTGGAGCTTGCCCAAAAGTAGCGCTGTTCAATAATTTTTCGGAAAAAAAATTCAGTATGAAGGTAGAAAAAATGAAAGTCTTCCGCCAGGCAGGCCACTCAGAGAGAACACCCCAATTTTCTCCCATGGAGAGTGTCTCTTGGAGCTTGGAAAAGTTGTGATATCAACAAATCGTGCCACCAAGAGGAGAGTTGAAAACGAGCGCATTGTCAGCCTCTCACCTGTCTACCCTGGTGGGAAAAGTGGATACTAAAACTTTTTTTTTTTTTTTTTTAATTTATTTTTTACGAGGGTTTTCAACTACTCAGGTTATATCACCCTCGCGTCAGTGGTGTTTTCCGTCGGAAAAGTTCATTTAGGTACATTGGGTTCAATTTGGGGACCGCCCGCTTTGAACCCTGGACCCCATTGATGAACGCCGTATCGCAATGTTTGGGATTAACGCCTTAACACGCGTGGCCACCGCGACGCCCAAAACTACTAAAACTTTGTTGTAGTACTAAACTATTAAAACAATAGCCAGGAAAAGTTGTAATGTTAACAAATCATATCGCCAAGAGGAGATTTAAAAACAAGCTCAGGGGTTTCCTCTCATCTGCCTGGTGGGTAAAATGGATATTCAGCTAAGAGTGGTAAACAGAAAATTATCTGCAGTTACTACACTGTTCAAAAGTGGCACATAAAAATGAGAACAAATTTTTTTTTCATTATTTTATTATTCTAACAATAAAGGTTCTTTCAAATAATTTAAAAGAAATATAACAGTTGGTTTGAAGGATCTAAACCATTTTGTATCTACAAAGAATTTACAATTTCATAATTTATCGGTAAAGGTGATCAGCATGGATGTTGGATGCGATTTCAGATTCCCATTTGTCGCCGTTGTTCAAAAGTTTTTCTTTGTTGTAAAGCAACTCTTCGTGCGTTTCAGTCGAATATTCGAAATTAGGCCCCTGAAATGAGATGTAAGAAATTGAGAAAAAAATTCGTTTTATACCTCAACGATGGCGTCAACAGGGCAGGCTTCTTGACAGAAGCCGCAGTAGATGCATTTCGTCATGTCGATGTCGTAACGTGTTGTTCTACGACTTCCGTCGGCCCTTTCTTCGGCTTCGATGGTGATGGCCTGAGCGGGACAGATGGCTTCGCAGAGTTTACAAGCGATGCATCTTTCTTCGCCGGAAGGGTAGCGACGGAGGGCATGCTCGCCTCTAAACCTCGGGCTCAAAGGTCCCTTCTCAAACGGATAGTTAATAGTCGCCGGCTCTTTAAACAAATGACCCAACGCGACCATCAAACCTAAAACTCATTTTAATCAAACAAAAACCTTCATCGCACAACTTACCTCTCATAATCTCAGTCATGAACATCATAGCCGCAGCTCGATCGGTCAAATCGCCACCCTCCATAGAATCCTGAGGCTTGCTTATATTATAATATTTATGCCTCACAATCGGCGAGCTGACACACAGGGTAGGCCTGAGTAAAGTAGTACTCGCAGAAGCTAAAAGAGTCCATGAAAAAAAATGGCAATCCTAAAAAATCTTACCGGTTTTCGCTAAATTAATAATTTCATCGTCGCCATTCTTGATGGACCTAATTTATTAAAGCTACTTCAATTTAAAAAACAACAACAAAAATCTATTTTCAACGAATTATGAAAATTTTCGATAACCTGAATGAGGAGGTAATATACTGTTAACACACAATGTGTCCAACTCAGAAGAATTCTTTAGCGTACTTCCCCTATTCTGAAGAAATCAATAGCTAGCAAGAATAAAGAGAGAAATTTTCATGAAATTCGGGTAAAAATGCTAAGTTTTGTCCTATCTGTCAAAAAACAGGGGGGAAAAAGCAGAAAAACCAATAAAAGTTGGGTTTCTCAGCCATAAAAACGAAGGATAACTCCAAAAAACCGTGCAAATTGGGGTTTCTTTTTTGTATCGAAAAAAACTCCTTAAAATGTCGGTCAAAATGAAGTTTTTATGTAAAAAAAATTTCGCAAAAACCCGGTCAACTAAAAAAAGTACTGGTTTGAAGAGCTTCCAACGAAAACTTCCTTAAGAGAAGTACATATCTATATAGGAGGGGAAGTATAACGGAGGGGACGTAAAACGTAGGGGGAAGTATATGGGAGGGGAAGTATAACGGAGTGGGAAGTATATGGGAGGGGAAGTATAACGGAGGGGGAAGTATAACGCAGTGGGAAGTACATGGGAGGGGAAGTATAACGGAGGGGAAGTATAATTGAGGGGAAGTATAATTGAGGGGAAGTATATGGAAGGGAGAAGTTTAAGTGACAGGTAGTATAACAGAGGGTGAAGTATAACGGAGGGGAAGTATAAGGGAACGAAAGTATAACGGAAGGGGATGTAGTAGGGAGGGAAAGTATAAAGGAGGATTTTCCAAGTTTGTTTTTTGGAAAAATTTTCCAACATTTTTTTTATACCCGAGGGTATCACAATAACTTCTTTAAGGAAGTTAAAAATCCCAAAAATCCTGTAAAAATGGGGTTTATCAATCTATAAAGTTAAAAACCGAGGAAAACTCCTGAAAATCGAGGTTCGAGGGTATTACAGCTTCATTTTATGCTCAAAAGAAAACTACAAAAAAGATAAAGAAATGTTATTTTATTACAAAATAAATAATATGAGTTCAGTCAAAAATGAGATCGACAAGAAATGTTAGAAGGCTCATTTTTTACAAAACATCTTCAGGCAAATTCTTTCATGGGGACCTGAGAAAAAATGTTGTTGCTTATATCCTTGATAGGGACTCCCCAAGAAGCGGCTAAAATTGGTGTCACCGTGTCCAAAATGATCCTCCAATTTCTATTCATCAATTCATTCATTCGGTCTCCTGAAAAAAGATTTTTTTTCACATTTATATTATAAATTTTCAAAAAAGTTCAGAAAAACCTAAATATTTGTTTCCGTTGAAAAGATTTGTCAAATGAACTGAAGCGTGTTCTGCATTCGGATGTAAAGTCGCATGTTTCACTCGTAGGTACTTTTCTCCGTTCTTAGTATACGTTTCAAGATCCATTTTTAAATCTGATGTAAATTTATCTGAAAGAAAAAAAAAAACGCTTTACGTATTAATCCTTGTTTCAAAATGAGGAGGTTTCAAAATAAACAGGAAAATTCCTGTAAGAATCTCAAGAATTTTCAACATCTTTATAACCTCTTCCCAATTAACACATCAGATAGCGTGAAGAAACACTTCCATTCTCCTTTATAAATAAAAACTTGCCCATCGATATAAAGTATTTTCCATTTCCATGTATAGGGAAAAATAATAAGCTTCCAGTTAGTTCGTAGTTTCCTCGTGTGGCGATCTGCGGAGTGCTGAGCCAAATATGCATCGTTTTCCAATCCGTTCTACCCAAGAATAAAATCAATGCCAAGTTCAAAACAAACTCCTTACTTTACGTATTCGACTTTAACGTTTTTGAATCCCGTTGTCACAATATCTCTTGCCACAGATTTCATGGCAACCAGGCCTGTTCGTTGGTTGTATTCGAATTTATCAAAAAGCCAAGGATCAAGGGGTGCGACACCTAAAGTCCTGTTACCTAGAAATTTTCTAATCAATTTTTTTGTCAAGTTGGTACTTGCCTTGTATGAGGTCATTTATAGCAACTTGTGCTGCATTTCGTAGACATAAGCTTAAATCTCGTTTTTCTTTACATACAGGCCAGCTAGAAGCTAAAGAAAAATAGTTACATTAAATATTTTATGGCGCCACTTACGGAGTGTGATAGACGATGACAGTTGGACGCCCAAAAATAAAAGGAGGATCAACATCTCGGTGGTAAATGAGCTTCATGATTTGAAAGAAAGGGTTTTTATAGGGAGAGATTTGTGTTGGTTTTAATCTTGAGGTGAACCAACTTTCTATCGTTGGGACCATTAACGCTATTAACTTTTACTGATTTATTCATTCTGCGATAGCCTCTTAAAACTGTGACGTACCTGTAATTTCTCTCATTGGATAAGAATGCTGGGCCCTGACGTCGACCTCTTTTCTGCTCCTTTCTTTTTGAATCGGAGGTTCTGCCCTGCCAGATCAGGTCTGCTGTAAGCCTGTAAATTCATGCCTCGCATTTCGCCCAAATGACCTATTGACTAATGACCTTGGACGTTGTACCATCTCGTCAAAGTAGCAGTACGATTTTTAAGCTACTCTGGAAATGTAAAGATTGGGCACAGAGGCAATGGGGTCATCGCAGACCCTTTTCGGGCAGCCTCGCCGGCCTCTCACTGCTCACGAGTGCCCTGGGATCCAACTCAACAAGACTAATGACTAATGACCTTGGACGTACCATCTCGGAAAAGCAGTTTGATTTCCAAGCTACTCTGGAATTGTGAAAATTCAGAGACAGTAGGGTCATCTCAGACCCTTTTCGGGCAGTCTCGCCTTCTCACTGCTCACGAGTGCCCTGGGATCCAACTCAACAAGACTGTAATGATAGCGTAATTTCCCCAAGGGCTCATTGTACGCTAATACGCGAAGATCTCTCATTTTGTCCATCGTAGTCTTCCATAAGCTTACGAAAAAATGATTTCTGAAGGGAAAAAATAGCTTTCATAATTTTTAGGCCAAAAAAATCCATTGTTAGGTGACAACGTATTATTTAAAAATTAGTACGCGACTAATTTTGTCTTTTGTTTCTTTTTGATAAACAAAAAAAAAGCACAAAAGTTAAAATGTGAAAAGTGAAGTTAGAAAATCAATCAATTTACTACGCGTTGTTAAGAAATGAAGAGAGAGAAATAAGAAGACTTTTTTTTTCTTCTTGAGAGACCTTGCGCGTCACGAGTAGAGCGCCCGCGCCCGCCCCTTCCCGCCAACCGCCACCCGCGTCCGTTTCCCCAAACGATCACCCAAACAAACAGTCGGCCCTCAACATCTGCCCCGAATCCGTCTTCCACAACCGCCACTTTCCCTCCTAAATAAAAAATTTAAAAAAATTGTCATAAATGTTTGTGATGTGACACCATGGATTTTCTGCCACTTAAAATATTCTTGACTGTAAGTTTTTTAAATAATTATTTTTAATTATCTTTTATATAATTTTAAGATAAATGTGGGAAACCGGTAAAACAAATGAAATAAATAATGATCTACGTGAAGGCCGCGGATTTTGAGCTAAAAATAATTTTTTTTTTTCATAAATTTTTATTTTCGACATCCATGAAAGGTCGGTCATAACAAGGCAAACTACTATGAGTTTCCTACCGCTCCCCTCAACTTTTAATAAATAAAAAAAATAATAATTTTTTTTTTTAATTTTACTAATTGAAAATTTTTTATCGTTAAAAAGCCATTAGAAATACTAAAGACAAAGTTACAAACTTTATTATCTCCATAATAACAATTTAAAACCCCTTGAAATCAAAATATACCTGAAAATCCGGTTTTGAACTAAGTTTGGAGGTAGAAACTCGTTTACCTTTAAAATTATGAATAATGAAATAAAATTTTCCACTATAGAAAAGCTCGTAGAAAAAAGCGAAGGTAAATAATAGCTGAAGGTGTGGTTGAAAGAGGGTTCAAGGTTGTCCTAATTCGGCAAATCCGAAATCTTCTTTTTGGAAGCTTTTTACCCACGCCCAGGCTTAATGAAAATCCGCACGCAGGATACAATAGGAAATAATCGGATTAGCTTTTAGTTTTGGCTTCAAGTATGAGTGAACGGAAACGAAAGATCGATGCGGACCCGCGTATTCCGAACTGGGCAACGTTATTTTTGGAAGTTCAAGTTCATTGGACATTAATACAATACGCACAAAAAATGGGCTGTACTAATGATTGATCTGTCGACCATGAAGAGACCCTGAAAGTCATGACTTGAAAAACAGAATCCTTTTGTAATTTGTGCGTGGATGTAAAAAAAAAGAACGAAAAAAAAAATTAGCAACTTGTTTGACCCTGAACCATCACATTCTCCGAGCAAAACGGCGCATTGTATTTTAATTATAAAGATCTAATTGAAACAATCAGATTTTCTAGGTGTTTAAGATTGAAAGAAATTCGAATTTAAAGTCAAGAATGCTAATTTGAAAATTACTACTCGGGAAGCGTTTACAGTACGTGTTTTCTATTTATAAGGTAAAAATAAAATCTCAGGACATTCCTCCGCAAGTGGTAAAATATAAATAGATTCGGTTTCTAAATGATTTTTTAAAAGTTTTATTACAGAAAAATGGCATTTAGGCAAATTTCGAATTAACTTTTTTGTACGTTTGGAGCTATAATTTGAGAACGAATAATCCAGCGAGTCCGTTCAGAGCTATAGCAAAAGTCGTTTTTTAAATTTAATTAATTAATTTTTAAACTAATTAATGTACATAGATTCAAAATAACGAAGGGCAATCGTGGCTCTTTCTAGTGGAGAATTATGGTAAACTATGAGGTTGCTTCTACTCATTTTAGAGGACTTCCCGTTGAAATCCAATCAAGTCTATAGGATAAGAAAAAAGATGGAAACGATTGTGATCAAGGGAGAGCTCACCTGAAGATGCTTTTTTAGCCGAAACGCGTCATGAAACCCAGTATAAAATTTTTTCCACCATTATGATTTTTAATATAAAAAAATGTGGGATTAACCTAACCTCACTGTTTTCAAAGGTCCGCTTGTAGCATCATCCGTAGCTATTTATTTTTTCGTTTGCAATATAGTTGGCCCAAGTTTTATCTCGAAAAAATCCTTTTAAAGCTGTTATTTTCTGGAAGTTTTGTAAGTTGTGGACTATCGAGATTCAACCCCCCGATAGACGGTAAAGGGGGTCAAGCACGCAACCTCCGATTTTAAATTAATTGATCAAAAAATAGAATGTTGACCAAACAATTCAATATTCAGAGTTCATCGCTCATCTTTTCAAGGGACGTTTTATGAAAATTGAAAATATGATATCCGATTATAATTGATAGCTCCTCGAAAGGAGTTATCATTTTGTATAAGAAAAGCCAAAAATTGAGTAGGTTAACCCGGAATTAGGGCCGGGAAGAAAATCGGCGTTATGCCAAAATTCTTTCTATTTTTGTCTACGTACAGACAAATATATAAACGATATTGTTTCATTTAAAAAATATTACGCATAAAGAGGTCATGGTTATTATGAAAAAAGTTCAACAGGAAGAGACTTGAATTTGTTCCAAAGTCGAAAACAAGTTGCACTTGGGGGGACGAAATCAATGAATGTTTTGCGAAGTTCATGTGGAGCCCTTCAGTCTCGCCTTCAAGGAGCCCATTTATCCCACATCTGGACCTCCTTTTTATTTACTTGTATTTTTTTCAACATAACCTCTCCATTCATTTCATTAAAGAATGTATCACTTTCACCGAGGTCAATAATGATTTTTTTTTGCACTCTTACATGTCGCCTGTCCTTCAGCAAGATTTTTTTTCTTCGGCTTCTGATATGAAAAAAGCCTTGGAGAGATTCTGGTCAAGAAAAGTGGCACAAGAGATAGAAAATACATTTCAAAAAACCAATTTTATAAATATTTAGTGGGAAGTCTTTCGATTATCAGCTTAACAGTCTAAGCTTCTCATTGTTAGATCCTCATGTTAAACCATGGAACATCTTTTGTCCGTACCCACCTATTTTGTTTAACAAATTATCTTTTGCATCAAATTATATAACTTCCTTTCAATGTCCCCCATATAGAATTAAAACATTGTTTTAAATTTTTTTCAGATTTTGTCATTTTCGGCTTGTTCGGGACAGGTATCAAACTTGACGGTCCCATGCCCGTTCAACAGCCTCTGCAAATGCACAACTTTTTCCCCGAACCGGGGAATCCCGCATTACAAAGCACTTGAAGTTTTCAACGAAGTTTCTTGCAATGAAGTTCCGTTTACAAAACTTCCAGGTACTGAAACATCAAAACATTCCTTGTGGTGATAGGTTATGGATAAATCTGATTCTTGTTTTTTCTTGTCAAGATTTGCCTTGAAGAAGGAAACATGTCGGAAAAAACTTCTAGATTCATCCATAACCTAACACAGTACTAGGAAATGAAAACAGCAAATATATCAAAATTATTTTTTCTAGGAATAAGGAGCCAAAATATGACAAATTGAACATTTTGGGTAGCGGACTTCAAATTCTGGAAGACTGGTCGTTGGGAGATATGAAATTAAAATCTCTTAATTTGGCCAACAACAAATTAATGATCGTCTCATCAAAAGCTTTATAGTTAGTTTTTATAAATTAAAAATATTATTTAATTATTTGTAATTTTTCAGCCCTTCCAATCAGACACTTGAAGCATTAGACCTAAGCTACAACAATTTTCAAGTCATACCTTCAGAAATGATCAACAGTTTGATAAATTTAAAAATCCTCAGTTTGGAAAGGTAAAAATATTAATTTACAAGATATACTAAATTGTTAATTTTTTTTAGCAATGAAATTTATTCTCTGAAAACTGACTGGGGCAACCTAAAAAAAACACTTCAGTCTTTATTTTTGGGCAAGAATGACATAAGTTTTCTTCATTTAAATTTTAATTTTACACTTTCAAATTTTCAAAATTTGATACTGATTAATTTGGATCATAATTATTTGACGAATCTGGATGAAAACTCGATGCCGTTTTCTTTGAAGTCGTTGAGCTTGGAGCACAATCTTTGGATGCTTTTCCATCAGAGTTGATCGACAATTTGAGACATTTGCAGAAACTGAGTCTTAAAGATAATTATATAAAGAATCTTCCGAATTATGTTTTTAAAACTCGATCGCCATTAATGAGTTTGGATTTGTCGAATAATTTGTTGACAACGATCAACGATATATTGGGCCGAACGATCAAAATTGATGATTTAGATTTAAGCTATAATGATATCGGGTCGATCGTTTCAAAATCATTTAATGGACTTTCATGTTCCAAGCTTGATTTATCGCACAACAAAATAACTTCGCTCTGAAAAAGCGTTTTATGGCTTAACATACACACTTGAAAACATCGATTTAGCACATAATAGTTTGACTAGATTTCCAAAAGCTTTGATAAGAATGAAAAAATTAAAAACATTATCACTCCGACATAATTATATTTCATCTTTATCAGACAGCTCACTTAAAAACTCATCAGGAAGTTTAACAACGCTTTCTCTTTCGCAGAATAACTTCCATTCCATACCAAAATATTCGTTGAGAAATCTCAAAAAAGTCCAATCGGTTTCCTTCGCTACAACAAAATAACCAATATTATAGTTCTGATTTTTCACACTGGGGCGACAAACTTCAAACTTTATCTTTAGGGAGTAACAGATTTACCAATTTAGAAAATAATGTTTTCAAGAATTTACCAAGATTATTCACATTAAAGCTACCATATAATAGTTTAAATGAAATAAGCGAAAAAGCGTTTAATAATTTAAATCTTTTACAATCCTTAGATTTAGGTTATAGTATCAAGAATCTCTCTTTTCCTGAAAAATCGATCAGACAGCTTCCTAACCTTCGAGATTTATTTTTAGACAATAACAGAATCAAAAAACTTCCAGACAGAGGCTCATGCATTTCCGCTTATTGTCCAGAATCAATTTAGAATTTAACAGAATAAATTTTATCCCAGAAACCTTCTTTAGGAAAAACTACCATGGAAATTTGGCTGATATACGACTTTCTTTTAATAAACTCACTTACATTGAAACTGGCTCATTTACCGATTTAAAATCTTTGAAGTTTTTAACTTTAAGCCATAATGAAATCGGCTCGATTGGTGCGGAAGCTTTTAAAAATTTACCTTCCAAAATAATCATAATATTATCTCACAATCGGCTTATTAGTATAGGAAACAGGACATTTATGAACATTCCAAATTTGATAGAATTAGATTTACACAATAACGATTTAAAAGTATCAACTGGCACATGTTTGAAAATGTGAGCGACACTTTGAATCCGATGACCTTGAATTTATCGCACAATTTGATCGAAAATATGCCTTTTGAATTAACTTCGCGAGTAAGCTGGCAACCTCAGTTAATCGCTTCTAAAATTCAAATAGAAAAACTTGATTTAAGCCATAATAAATTCGAAGTTGTCCCCTATGAAACTTTAAGGGCGATCAATAGCTCATTAAAAGTTCTCGACCTTGGTTATAACTACATAAAAACTTTACATAACAACCCATTTATGTATTTATCAAATTTAGAAATTTTAAATTTGGAACATAATGAACTTGAAGATATAAAAGGCTCTAAATTTCAATTGTATAAACTTCAAATTTTAGATCTGTCGCATAATCATATTTCATCTTTGTTGATAGACCATTTTTCATTTTTAAGAGAACTTCGCGTTTTGGATCTTTCAAATAATTATTTGAGCTCATTGCCTGGTGAGGTTTTCCGCGAAACTAAATTGGAAAGGTTGATTTTAAAAAGTAACCAATTTGTAACGGTTCCTTCTCAAGCGCTGGTGCCGATTGGACATACTTTAGGAGTTATGGATTTATCGAATAATCGTATTCAGAATATGGATGCGATCAATTCACTAACGCTCCGTTATTGACTGACTTAAACCTTTGTTATAATTCATTTAGTCAAATCCAATCTCCAGTTTTTCGTAATTTAAACTTCCTTTGAATCTCGAATTGTGTTCAAACAGACTGACAAGTATGGAGTACTTCAACATGACGCTAGCCTTAGATATTTAAGCTTTGCTGACAGTTCTTTAAAGAAGATACCATTTTTAGACAAGTTAATTTGGTTTCTTTTAATCTTTCTGGAAACCAAATAACAGAACTTTCAGAAAACTTTCTTTTCGGTGTTCCCAATTTGAGAAAATTAGATTTAAGTAGGAACAACATAAGCGTTTTGAGCAATCCGGATGGGTTCAAGCTGAAAATTTAAATGAACTTGATTTATCTTCCAATCCCATCGAGTTTTGACGAGTGAAAGCTTTGCTGGGTTGAACAATCTTAAAATTTTGAACGTTCAAAATTTGAATAGGCTGAAACGATTTGATGCCGATACATTATCAAGCTGCCGTTTGCTCTATTGGTTAAAAATCCAAACATGGCCGAATATCGAGAAATACAGATTTAGACTTCCAAGCGTCCTCGCCAACATACGGAATTTACAGAAGCTCTCAGTGATGATAGTCGAAGAAAACTGACCGACCAACTAAGTGGAGCGTTTCCTCCAAAATTGAAGTTTTGGAAATAACAGGGAAGAATCTGAGCGAAGTTAACGGAGATGCTTTAAAAGGGCTTAGGCCACAAGAGATATGCTTGTGAGAATCACACAAACAAATATAACTTCTTTCCCTCCTTTGTTTTTCCTCCGGTTTATCAACATGAAGCTACCATTGATCTTAGAGGGAATAATCTACGCAGGATTGGGCCTGAAGAATTTTATAAGACACCATCTGCTTTACAATCACAAGGAACACAAGCATATACAGGTTGGACAAATTGAATAACTTGTTTAGATGTTATTTTTTAATTGGTCGGACTAATTTAGGAAAAGAGTAGAAACAAAAGGTTAGGCCCCAAGTGGGATTGGAACCTACAACCTTTGGTTTCTAGCCCAAGGCTCTACCAGCTTCACAAGTTTTCATTCAACTAGCTTCTTTCTCTTTTCCCCTTCTGTAATCGGAGACAGGTTATATTAAGATAGCCTGAATTAACCTACTGGATGTAACCCCAATGCTACCAAATTTGTAACTACATTCCCACCTGTTTTGTGGCCTGGATGGGCGAATACTTAAATTTTTTAAAACTTATAATTACTTTTTTCTCCTTATAGTACGGTTAAAAAATTATACAATTGCCCTTCTTTGAGGAAATTCTCAATCCCCAAGTGGGATTGGAACCTACAACCTTTGGGTTTCTAGCCCAAGGCTCTACCAGCTTCACAAGTTTTCATTTAACTTGCTTCTTTCTCATTTCCCTAATTTTTCTGTAATCGGAAGACAGGTTATATTAAGGTAGCCTGTATTAACCTACTTGATGTAACCCCAACGCCACCAATTTGTAACTACATTCCCACCTGTTTTGTGGTCTGGATGGGCGAACTTTTAAGCTATATTTACTTTTTTCTCCTTATAGCAGGGATAAAAAATTATACAATTGCCCTTCTTTGAGGAAATTTTGTCAGGGCCATCTTCAGATTTTTTTCTACTCTTTTTACTCTATTCTTCTCTATACATCAAAATATAGATAAATTAATTTTTTATCATTATTTTCAGGGGGAATTCATTATCAAGACAATTATCTCGAATGCGGCTGCGAGTCATCATGGATTGGACAGTGGACGAGACGTTACCTCCGAGAAAACCTCAACACACACCAAAAATGTCAAATACAGCCAAGAATTATACGAAAACGCATTAGGCCTCACATGTTTCAACACCATAACTGGAAATAACGTAAAATTGATAACTTACGAAGAAAAAGACTGTTACGTCAGCGGATCAAATAATCAAAATAAATCTTCTCTTATTCATCACAATATATTTCTTTAAATATTTCTAGTGCCAAGTTCGTTGTTTAGTATGTTAAAATCACAAACACCTAGCTTGTAGAATAAAATAACGCAGGCACTGATTAGTGCCTTCAAATGCAATATTTTAAATCTTTTTAAAAAAAATATCGCACCCAGATTCTAGTCTATATTTTTGTGGTATGGTTGAAAAGTACAACTCGGTATGGCTGTGATATTGTGGATTGGTTGTTTTGTAAAAATTTATGTTTCAAATTTGAAGTTTTAACTGTAGCACTTGTGTATTCAAAGAATTTAATTTAAAGATCACTTTTTTTGTTTATAGGGTCACTTTATATCGAACCCTAAATTAAGATTTATTTTAGGTTGTACATAAGCACATTTTTACGTCATTTTTTTTTTTTCCCTCCATATTTGTATATGTGTAATAAATGTGAATTATTTTTAACAAAATTATTATTAAACAAAAATCCAATGATAAAAAGAGGTAGTAGGATGATCCCTTAAAATCGATAAATGGTTGCTTTTCACCGAAAAAGAAAGAAAAGAAAAAAGAGCGAGGAAAAGTAAATAGAATTAGGCAAAAATTAGGATGTTTTTTGCCAAAAAAATATCGAGGGACCTCCAAAATAAAAAAGGTTTATTTAATATTTTAAATTTAAATTAAATTTTTAACTTCCTTAAAGAAGTTATTGCGATACCCTCCGTCGGGTTTTTGGGGAGGGTCTTCCAGACCGGAGGGTCAAATCGAATATTGATCTTTGCCGATCTCAACTTTGTCTGTGGCCGGCCGGCCGGCCGTCCGTAGCATTTTTCGGAACAGTTTTCATCCGATTTTAACCAAATTTTCACAAATTTCTTAGCCGTGAAGAAGAATGTAACGAGGGCGATTTTTGAATTTCGAAAAAATGGCGGAGATATGCCTGTTTGAAATTTTAAAAAACTCGCTGCGGCCAAACCGTTAATCCGATTTTCACCAAATTTTCATCAATTACTCCTTATATTTTTTAGAATTTTTGGTGTAAAAAAATTGCCACTTTTTTATATTTTTTTTAGTAGGGAGAAATTTTATACTTCTACCCTTTACGAGAGGCACATCCGTAGGCCAAAGAGCCCATTATTTCTACCTTGGCACTTAAAATTTTCGAAAAAAGAATAAAAAATTTAAAAAAAAGAAAATAACCCGGAAAATTTTTCGGAAAAAAATTTGAAAATTTTTCAAAAAAAACTCGGAAAATTTTGGGAAAAAACAAAACTCGGACAATTTTTAAAAATAAACTTAGAAAATTTTTCGAAAAAAAAATTGGAAAATTCTCCTTTATACTTTCCCTCCTTATACTCCCTTCCGTTATACTTCCCTACTTCCCTCTCCGTTATACTTCACCCTCTGTTATACTACCACTCACTTAAACTTCCCCTCACTTATACTTCCCCTCCCATATATTTCCCCTCCGTATACTTCCCCTCCCATAACTTCTCCCTACGTTTTACTTCCCCCTCCTATATAGATTCTTCTCTTTAAGGAAGTTTTCGTTGGAAGCTCTTCAAACCAGTACTTTTTTTCTTCTGCCTGGCGTACCCCCATTTGAAAACCTTTTCCTATCCTAAATCAGTAAGGTGGAGGGTATTACAATAACTTCTCTTTGAGAACATTAAAGAAAGAAAATAAGAAAAAAATGGCGATATTACAAACAGATAATCGAAATACAGGCAAAAAGATAAGCATTTTTTAAAAAATGATATATTTTTAATCAAATAGTGTTATAAAAAATACTGGCTAAAAAAGTGTAAGATCAAAATATTTATCACAAAGATTATAGTCAGTTTAAAATTTTTGGACCACAGAAAAATTTGGCCATCTTCACATACCTTATGAATTTAATCAGACTGGAGAAGAGGACGACCTGTCATCCCGAGAGTGGTTACGTAGCCGTTTGCGCGTGGTAAAGAAACCATGAATACTTCATGGATAAGAAAACCCAAACGGCTTTTATAATAGAGGAACTGTAGGTTGGGTGAATGCTAAAAAATTTTTTTTACGTTTTCTTTTTTTTTTAACTTACGCATTTTCCAATAAATAATTAGGAATATTATGTATGCTAGGATTCCTAAAAGGATGACGCCAGAGCAGAAGGCGAAACATGCGACTTCTTTTAAAATGCTTGTCGAGTAAATCGTGTGGAGAAGATTTTTTAAATGAAGCGCATGTAAAATCACGTTGAGCATGGCATACATAACTGAAACATTTAAAAAAAGGATGTTAGAGCCATCTATTGGCCTGTGAAAATGGCTTATTTTAGAGCTTTCTATTGGTCTGTGGGGTGGCTTAAACCATTCTAGAGCCTTCTATTGGTTTATGGGAGTGGCTTAAACCAGTCTAGAGCTATCTATTGGCCTGTGAAAGTTATATGAATTGAAGATCCAGCTGGCCCTGAAGGAAACTTTCTCAAAGGAGAGGAAGAACAAAAAAATTTTTTAAAGTATCAAGGTAGAAAAAATGAAAGTCTTTGCCCAGCCACTCCATACTGAATGGGCAGGGACAGTCTAAATTTCTTCCTCCTATCAAAAACAGACATCCAATAATATTTTTAGGTAGAATTTTTCTTCGATATCTATAAATTCGATTTGAGTCTGGAAGACACTCTCCAACAGACATTGGAGGGTAATACAATAACTTCTCTTTAAGCAGGTTAAAGGATGACAAATACTCGATAATCCAGGAGGAATTAATGCTGGAGCATAGAATATGTGATCATGAATGCTAATACATGGAAAAACATTCCATTGTATCAGGTGGTGGTGAGGAGGAAGAAACAAAAGGCAGTTCTTCCAGCGACAAAAATTGAAGAAAAACATTAAAAAACCCAGCAGTAGAATTTTCAACACAAAAAAGCCCAAAAATGACAAAAATTCAGTAAAACGGGTTTTTAGAGACAAAGAATAAATGAAAACGCCCAAATATTCATGTTTCTAAGACGAAAGCTTTAAATTAATTCTATAATGGCTAAAATGATACAAAATTAATGGCAATGGATGCCCTGTGCTAGTGCAAATACTAAAAAAATGTTTTTAGATTGTAAAAAAAGGTAGTTAAAATATGTGCTTCCATAAGCTAATTCTTACAAGTGACAAAGGCGAAAAGCGTCGCAAGCTGGTTGTCATAATAAGCGAAACAAACGATTCCGGCGAGCCGAATACAACGCCGACGGAGTTCAACGCCAGTTTTATTTTCGTGACCAGCATCCTCAGTGTTTAAAACTTTTAAAAAATCTTCAAACTAAACAAACTAAGTTATATTTAAACAAAGGGGACGGAACGGAAGAGAAGGGAGCCTTATCAGTTATCACCTTGCTTATCAACTAATCCAAAGAAGGGGGAAATCTGAGGAAATCACTGTCAATTTTCAATTAAGATTAAAAGAATCAAATTGACCATTACGATAAATTATCAAAAAATACTAATTTAATCTTCTGTCGTGGAAAATAACCCTTGTTATGACGTCATATCTATACCGAATCCACTGGAACCCCAGTGCTTTAGTGATAAAAATTGGAAGGTTTTCATTCTGTTATTTTTCTTCAACGTTGATTATTATGTGATTTTATAGTTTTAGCGTTATTTTATATTTTTAAAGACAATTCGTTTTTTAAAATGTTGAAAAACGTTTTTGGCTTTCTTCGCCCGCTGTTGGTGAAACCATTATCGTAAGTTTTCTTTTTAAAAAATTGAGAAAAGACTACATTTTGGGTTTTTAGGGCTGTTCAAATGAGGTTGGAGTCGACGCAAAGTCCAACGCAGGAAGGCCTTATGTCGTTCTTCGACCAAAAGGATAATTGGGGCGTCGCTGAAGTGAGGGTTGGAAGGTCCTGGAGGAAAGATGAGCTGAGAATTAAAAGTAATCAGGATCTTCATAAATTGTGGTAAGCCTGGTTCTTAAATTTCAGCTGCAAATAAAGACGGCGAAAAACACCATTTTTTGTTGTTTCCCTCTGTCCTTATTCCAAGAAAGACCCTTTTTTGTTGTTTTCCTCTGTCCTTTTCCAAGAAATACCCTTTTATGTTATTTTCCTCTGTCCTTATTTCAAGAAAGACCCTTTTATGTTGTTTTCCTCTGTCCTTATTTCAAGAAAGTCCCCCCTTTTTGTTGTTTTCCTCTGTCCTTATTCCAAGAAACCCTTTTTGTTGTTTTCTCTGTCCTTATTTCAAGAAAGACCCTTTTTTGTTGTTTTCCTCTGTCCTTATTCCAAGAAAGACCCTTTTTGTTGTTTTCCGTCCTTTTCCAAGAAATACCCTTTTATGTTGTTTTCCTCTGTCCTTATTTCAAGAAAGACCCTTTTTGTTGTTTTCCTCTGTCCTTATTTCAAGAAAGACCCTTTTTGTTGTTTTCCTCCGTCCCTTTTCCAAGAAATACCCTTTTATGTTGTTTTCCTCTGTCCTTATTTCAAGAAAGACCCTTTTATGTTGTTTTCCTCTGTCCTTATTTCAAGAAAGTCCCCCTTTTTTGTTGTTTTCCTCTGTCCTTATTCCAAGAAAGACCCTTTTTGTTGTTTAACACTGTCCTTATTTCAAGAAAGACCCTTTTATGTTGTTTTCCTCTGTCCTTATTTCAAGAAAGACCCTTTTTGTTGTTTTCCTCCGTCCTTTTCCAAGAAATACCCTTTTATGTTGTTTTCCTCTGTCCTTATTTCAAGAAAGACCCTTTTATGTTGTTTTCCTCTGTCCTTATTTCAAGAAAGACCCTTTTTTGTTGTTTTCCTCCGTCCTTTTCCAAGAAATACCCTTTTATGTTGTTTTCCTCTGTCCTTATTTCAAGAAAGACCCTTTTATGTTGTTTTCCTCTGTCCTTATTTCAAGAAAGTCCCCTTTTTTGTTGTTTTCCTCTGTCCTTATTCCAAGATAGACCCTTTTTTGTTGTTTCTGTCCTTATTTCAAGAAAGACCCTTTTATGTTGTTTTCCTCTGTCCTTATTTCAAGAAAGACCCTTTTTGTTGTTTTCCTCCGTTCCTTTTCCAAGAAATACCCTTTTTGTTGTTTTCCTCTGTCCTTATTTCAAGAAAGACCCTTTTTGTTGTTTTCCTCTGTCCTTATTTCAAGAAAGTCCCCCTTTTTTGTTGTTTTCCTCTGTCCTTATTCCAAGAAAGACCCTTTTTTGTTGTTTTCCTCTGTCCTCATTTCAAGAAACACCCTTTTTTGTTGTTTCCCTCTGTCCTTATTCCAAGAAAGACCCTTTTTTGTTGTTTTCCTCTGTCCTTATTCCAAGAAAGACCCTTTTTGTTGTTTATCTCTGTCCTTATTTCAAGAAAGACCCTTTTTGTTGTTTTCCTCTGTCCTTATTCCAAGAAAGACCCTTTTTTGTTGTTTTCCTCCGTCCCTTTTCCAAGAAATACCCTTTTTGTTGTTTTCCTCTGTCCTTATTTCAAGAAAGACCCTTTTATGTTGTTTTCCTCTGTCCTTATTTCAAGAAAGACCCTTTTTTGTTGTTTTCCTCCGTCCCTTTTCCAAGAAATACCCTTTTTTGTTGTTTTCCTCTGTCCTTATTTCAAGAAAGACCCTTTTATGTTGTTTTCCTCTGTCCTTATTTCAAGAAAGTCCCCCTTTTTTGTTGTTTTCCTCTGTCCTTATTCCAAGAAAGACCCTTTTTTGTTGTTTATCTCTGTCCTCATTTCAAGAAACACCCTTTTTTGTTGTTTCCCTCTGTCCTTATTCCAAGAAAGACCCTTTTTTGTTGTTTTCCTCTGTCCTTATTCCAAGAAAGACCCTTTTTTGTTGTTTTCCTCTGTCTTCATTTCAAGAAACACCCTTTTTTGTTGTTTTCCTCTGTCCTTATTCCAAAAAAGACCCTTTTTCGTTGTTTCTCTCTGTCCTCATTTCAAGAAACACCCTTTTTGGTGTTTTTATTGCAGCCCTTAGTTTGAGAAAGTCGTCCGGAAACACCCTTTTGGCACTAAAAATATTTGTTTAGGTACGTCCTTCTTAAAGAAAGAAACATGCTTTTAACAATGGAAGAAGAATATCTACGAAAATACGAACGATTTCCTAATCCTGAGAGGATTGACAAAGTAAGAAATAATTTTTAATTCATCCATATAGCTCATTGTATTTTAGGTTAAAGAAAGCATGGTAAACTTAGAAGATGTAGTACGTGAGCGAAATAAAGCATACTACATGCTCGAAACTGGCGAAACAGGCGAGCGACCTGGCAGGTTGACCACCAACCAAATTGGGATGCATTATTTTTACAAAACATCCGAGCACTTCATACCCGAAGAATCGAACAACTCCTGGTTTAGAAAGAGGAGATTCAATTATAGCCGAAAGGAATGCGCTAAATTTTTGCTTTTGATGAATGAAAAACGATTTGTAGAAAGGAGAAAAGAGCGAAAGTAATACTTTACCTTATTATAAGCTAAAATTAATTATTTTAATTTTTAGTGCTGAAAGAAATGCAGTGATGGCAGTCTTAAGACGTTTTCCGGACGTCAACATCGATGACCTTCAAGCCGAATATCCAAATATCGATGTCGAAAAATTAAAACGGTACAAACGAGCCAGAGGACACTGTGCCCAATGAACTTTTTTTTAAAGCTTGTAGATTTATAATAAACGATTTAACCCATAATGGGGTCAAAATGACCCACCATTTTTTGAAACGTTATCATTTTTACATTGAAAATACTAAATTTCTTACTCTACTTTTTTCTGGAGTTAGGTATTCTACATTTCTTTCAGAGGGAGTGTTGTCTTGAATATTTGGCCGAGGACCTTCTTTCTTTTCCGGTTCTTTTCCTTTTAATGATGAAACCGATCTGGTTTCATCCCATTTTTCTTTATCACCTCCTTCATAATCGTCCATTTTTTTGCGTGTCTTTTAAATATTTTTATATGGTTTTCTTAACACATGGTAATGAACTTTCTTGGCGTTTTTGTATTGTGAAATTTTATTTGGCTGTTTTCTCAGTCTTTTGCTCAAGAAACGCCTGTTTTATCGGGTTATCGGGCGTTTTTTTTTATGGTCTTCAGTTCGAGAGACTTTTGTTCTATCAGAATTTAAAACATTTTACTCATTCTTTAGTTCGAAAAATAAATGGGCATTTTTGTGGTTTTTGTTTGAGAAATGCTCGTTTTATCAGAATTCAGAGAGTTTTTTTGCCCTTCAATATATCGGCGCGTTAGTTCTAACACCGGATAAGTCATTTTTTATCAATTTTGAGTTAGGCATAGTTTCTGATGGTAAATTTTGTGGAGAATCGAATTCCGTTGGTAGTTAACCCTATTACCAACAGAAAACGCGTAGTTCACGATTTGGCCAACAGGTAATGCATTGATTCCAATGAGAAATTAATCCGTAGTTAGGCATAGTTTCTGATGGTAAATTTTGTGGAGAATCGAATTCCGTTGGTAGTTTAACCCTATTACCAACAGAAAACGCGTAGTTCACGATTTGGCCAACAGATTGATTGATTCCAAATGAGAAATCCGTATTTTGGCTCTCCTGAAAACCTAGGAAAAATGACATATCCGATGTTAGAACTAACGTGACTATATATAAAAATCGGATTATTGTGTGAATTCATGGTCTTTAGATAAAAGATTGCCCCTTTTTTGAGAATTGACAGCGTTCCTTTGCCCTTTAATTTGAACACCATTTCCTTGGAAAATCAGGCTTGTCAGGCTTTTTAGGTTAGCTTTATAAGGTTATAGGATTTTTATTGTGGGGTATTCTTATCACAAAATAATGATCTTTTTGGGCTTTTATTTTATGATATTGTTGTGAAAAATTTATTTTTCGAGTCTGGTTTTTATGAAAACTACTAAAGTGTAAATCAAAAATCCGATGACGATGTTTCTTTTTACTTCGTTAATCCTGTAAAAAATAAATTTCGAAAATCAAGGAAATTACCATCTACACTCATATTTTCGCCGAAAAAACCCAACTTGAGGGCAAATAAAATGTGAACATTGGGTTTAGAGATTTCATTTTCTCCCCCTAGATTTCATCCTATACCTTTGTTGTTCAGCCGGTGATAGTTCGACTTCTTCCTCTTCTACCTGGAACAGAATTTCGAATTTAATTTTTAGTCCTTTGAGAATTTACCCTAGATATAACCAGACGCAATATTTCTAATTTTTTTATGGAATATTGCATGAACCTTAAGAAAAATGATAACGTTTCAAGCCTAGTAAAATTATTTAAATATTTTATTGAAAGACACGTGTTTTGACAAAAATGATATTTAAAAAATCTCACTCCCCACCTTCCGTTAGTGATAATACTTGTATTCTGTGGATTGCCACTCTTCTATTAGTCATGATAAGCTCTAGAAGCCGTTTATCACTTTGAGTTGACAGTTAATTTAGGAACAGCCGCTGGCCAAATTTCTCGAGTAACTTGATGCGTCGGTGGGGGGAGGGCTGTTGATAGAAGGGAGGAACACCCAAAGCAATTAATACTTAACATGCTTATCATAGCATAAACCACCTCTCCACTCATAAATACGTTATTGAATAAAATTTAATTTTAGTCCCCAAAATTGATACGTTATAATACACCCAGTTAATCGGTGATTTAATGGTGTTCAGTTTTTGATCGTTTTTCTTGGTCTTCAGTTACCTAGTGAAAAATCCGTTTTATCGGGTATTTTCCTCTGTCTTTATGCCGGGAAACACAGTATTTAGGCGTTTTTCACGGAGTTTACTCCCGTTTTAGGCGTTTTTCACGGTGTTAACATCCTTTTTAGGCGGTTTTCACGGTGTTTACATCCTTTTTTAGGCGTTTTTCACGGTGTTATTACCCTTTTAGGCGGTTTTCACGGTGTTAACACCCTTTTTAGGCGGTTTTCACGGTGTTTACACCCGTTTTAGGCGTTTTTCACGGTGTTATCACCCATTTTAGGTGGTTTTCACGGTGTTTACACCCTTTTTAGGCGGTTTTTCACGGTGTTTACATCCTTTTTTAGGCTTTTTTCACGGTGTTAACACCCTTTTTAGGCGGTTTTCACGGGGTTTACACCCGTTTTAGGCGTTTTTCACGGTGTTAACACCCTTTTTAGGCGGTTTTCACGGTGTTTACACCCTTTTTAGGCGGTTTTCACGGTGTTTACATCCTTTTTAGGCGGTTTTCACGGAGTTTACACCCGTTTTAGGCGTTTTTCACGGTGTTAACACCCTTTTTAGGCGGTTTTCACGGTGTTTACAACCTTTTAGGCGGTTTTCACGGTGTTTACATCCTTTTTTAGGCGTTTTTCACGGTGTTAACACCCTTTTTAGGCGGTTTTCACGGTGTTTACATCCTTTTAGGCGGTTTTCTCGGTGTTTACATTCTTTTTTAGGCGTTTTTCACGGTGCTTAGATCAAGAAACATGTTTTAAGATTTTGTTCGATTTAAAAAGTAGACAACCATATGGATTTTTTAAAAATAATTACTAATGAAAAGAATAGTATTTCTGTTTTTGTATTTTAGCGTTGTTAGTTGTAAGCATGTCGTTCAAGTGTTCTGGCGTAAGGAAAATCGTCATCATTGCGCAGGCTCGAAATTCACTTCGACTAAAATCCTGACGAGTTGCCGCTGCGTCGGGAAATTTACGAAAACTCAAAACGGTACATTCCCGACATTTACGTTGTTCAACTTTCGAAATCTTGAAGCTAGATCGTCTTCGGGGAGGTTTCCTATCAAAAATGCATATGCGAACGAATACTGCGTACCGAGCACGTGGGACTTTGAATTTTACAATAACGATTTAGGGATTTGGGAAGTCGAAATGTCTTTTGAGAATATCGACGTTTCCTTATATCCTAAAAGTTTGCCACTTACCGACGTCATATTAAACGGTTCCAGTTGCTACGTTGTCGCCAGCGATACAAATGTCTCACTTTATATGGCGGCTAAATTAGACATTTGCTTTCAACTGTATTGTTACAGGAAAAGGCTCAGCGACCAACAGTGTCGCCAAGTGTTCATGAGGATTCACGAAGGGGACTTATGCTCCATGACCCAAAGACAACCAAAACTCAACGAATCAAGCGCCATCGGTTCCCCTGTCACTTGCCTTTTTAACGGTCGACATACCGTTTTTGGAGTAGTGAGCGACATAAGATTGGACACCACATATTGGACCAGGGTTGCTATTCACTTCAATTCGGATAAAACCAAATCTTCCGCATTCTCATCAATTTCAAACTGGCTTCTTCTTCTAGCCACGGTAATAAAATGAGATCATATGATATGAAAACTGTTTTTATTTTAGTTTTATATTTTGGTTTAATTGTTCCCCATAAGCATCTCGTTGATATATTTTGGCGTGAGAAGGACCTCTATCATTGCGCAGGCTCGATATTCACTTCGGTCAAAATTCTTACGAGTTGCCGTTGTGTCGGAAGTTTTCTGAATACTAAAATGCCTCCATATTGATGTTTAAGTTTTTCAATGTGCATGAACTTGAGGCCAGATCTGCTTCGGGGAGGTATCCGATTAAGAAGGCTGTGGCGAGCGATCATTGCGTACCTAGTTTGTGGGACAGCAACGTGTACAACAACGATTTGGGAATATGGGAAGTGGAAACTTCTTTTGAAACCGTTGATGTCATTTATGTCCCGAAAAGCGCTCCGATTTCTGCTGTGAAGCTCAACAGTTCAAAATGCTACATTATAGCTAACCGTACTGAAGTTTCGATTTTCATGGCGGCGAAGATTGAAGCTTGCTTTCAAACGTACTGTTTTAGAAGGAGCTTAACTCATAGTCAATGCGGTTTCGTACTCATGAGGATCGAACAAGGAGAACTTTGCTCATTCCTTGAATGGAAACAGAATCTTACCGAACGTATTGCCTTCGGATCCCCCGTCACTTGCAGAATCAACGGAAAATACGCCGTCTTTGGAGTCGTCAACGACGTCAAATTGGACACTGCGTATTGGACCAGAGTGGATAAAACTCTTGATTTCTTCGATTCTGTACAGTCCTATGTCCTCAGGTCGATCCCTAACTTGTATCTTATATTTGCATCTTTAATAAAATAAATCAAATGAAAAGTGCTTGCAATTGCCTAATATTTTCTTTTTGTGCTTTAAGGGGATATGAGGGTTTTAAGTTGGTTGCTTTGTACATTTTTCGTTGTGAGCAAGGGTTTTCGGTTTTTCCCTTCTATCTTGAAAACCGTCACTCAAAACGAAAAAATGTCCTAAGTAAGAGTTGTAGCTACGGAAATTTACTACATAAAATATCTTATTAGTTTTTTCCGTCAGATCAATATTTTAGGAGATATGAAGGTTTTAAGTTTTCAGACAGGCTCTGTAGGATTATTAGTTTTAACCTCATAACTCCTTAAATATTGCTCTTACGCAAATAATGAATAAAGAAATTTTTGTAGGAAATCTTTGCACCTACAACTTTTACTTAGGACATTTTTTCGTTTTGAGCGACGGTTTCCGAGATAGAAGGGAAAAACCGAAAACCGTTGCTCACAACGAAAAATTTGCAAAGTAACTCACTTAAGAACCCTCATATCTCCTTAAGTATTACTCTGACAAAAAAACCAATGAGGTCTTTTTTGTAGGAAATTTCCGTAGCTACGACTTTTACTTAGGACATTTTTTCGTTTTGAGTGACGGTTTCCGAGATAGAAGGGAAAAACCGAAAACCGTTGTTAACAACGAAAAATTTGCATAGCAACTCACTTAAAAACCATCATACCTCCTTAAATTGGACAATTTCTCCTGAAAGAACCACGCGCAACATCTGTAAAAATTAGACATATGTGTGAGTGATGATTGAAAATTGTGGAATGATAATTATATTTTTTTTCTTGGGATCGTGGTTTCCGATAAGCATGTTGTTCAAGTTTACTGGCGTACGAGTAAACTCCATCATTGCGCGGGCTCGATATTCACTTCGACGAAAATCCTAACGAGTTGCAGGTGCGTCGGGAATTTCACCAAGAGCGTAAACAGCTTTCACGAGTTGACATTCTACGACGTCGGTGATCTCGAAGCGAAATCCGCCTCAGGAAGTCATTCTATCAAAAAAGCGTTCTCAAGCGATTATTGCGTTCCTAGCTCGTGGGATATGTCGGTTTTCAATAACGACTTGGGAATCTGGGAAGTCGACGACGAATTAGAAACCGCCAACGTTGTCTACGTTACGCCAAAGAACGTCCCACGACCTTTCCTAAAATTCAACGACTCCAAATGTCACATTTACGCAAAGAGAAAAAAATTTCAATCTACTTGATGAGTACAATACAAACCTGCACTCAACTATATTGCTACAGAAAATTAATCGGAGATAAACTTTGTGTTTTGGTTTTGATGAGGATGTATCAAGGAGAAATGTGTTCAAGCCTCATGCCAGCTGTGAAACAAAATGAGACATTCACTGTAGTCGGATCTCCAGTCACTTGTGACGTCCAAGGTCAAATAACAATCTACGGAGTCGTCAGTGACGTCAGAAGAGATTCTGCATATTGGACCAGACTTGACCTTTCGCCCAATACAGAATTTTTGATGTCATCCTTAGTGTCAAAGCCTACTTCCAATTTTTTCTAATTTTTATCTGCATATTAAAATTTAACATCTGAAATGAGAAGTTTTTTGTTCCTTTTGTTTCTGAATGATATTTTTAGTTCGCATGTGGTACAAGTTTTTTGGCGCAAGACGAACATCTATCATTGTTCAGGGTCGATTTTTACCTGGAATAAAATTTTAACGAGTTGCAGATGTGTGGGAGGTTTCCGAAGTGACAACAGCAGCTTTTATTTTCCGGTAGAAGAGCTTGAAGCTAATACATCTTCGGGGAGATTTCGGATCAAAAAAGCATTTCGGAATGACCATTGCGCTCCGAGCTATTGGGACAGAAAAGTTTACGTTTTCGATTTGGGAATCTGGGAAGTCGAAAACTCAATGGGAGCAGTTGACGTCACATATGTTCCTGAATCAACCGCTATTTCCTACGTAAAACTTAACCATTCTAATTGCTACATCGTGGAAAAAGATCATAACGTTACCATCATTATGGCAACTAAGTTACAAGCTTGCGTTCAAATGTACTGCTATAGGAAGTACTTAAATGATCATTTCTGCCGTTTAGTTCTAATGAGGATGCATCAAGGAGAACTTTGTTCGTTACTAAATTGGAAAAAAGGAATAAACGAATCGCTGGCTTATGGATCTCCGGTTTCTTGTGAATTCGAAGGAAGGACATTTGTCTACGGAATAGTTAATGACGTCAGATTGGATACTTTGATCTGGACTAGAGTTGATTTACCGCCGAATTCGAATTTCTTAAGAACATCCTTTGGGTTCAATTCCTTTCCGAATTCGGTTTTAATTTGTTCAATTATTTTCTTAAGCAATAAAATATTTCAATTTTTATGGATGTTAACTCCAGTTCAGAAAGCGCGAAGCTAAAAATCAGCCAGTTTCGTCTTTTGTTGCTCCAACGTCTTCTACGCTGAGCAAAGCCGAACAAGCGTTTGCTGTTCGTGTACACGAGTTTGTTCGCGCCGAACACGAATGGTGCCCAGACTGCCTAATTTTCCGACCGATCGCCCCGAATGTTCTATGGATGCAGCTTTACTAGCAGAGTAGGGCTGTCTCCCCGTACCACGTATTTCTTCTCTGTCCTCCTCTCTCTGCCTGAGCCGTAAGTTTATCTCATTAGTGAGTTTCAGGGAATCGTAATTTACCCTTCCCGTATACGACTCACAAAACGGGAAAGGTCGTCTAAAACAGTTTCAGGGAGTCGTTCCGACTCAGTTAGTTCAAAATTTTCTCACTAGAGCAAATTCATGAATCCAAACATGGTTTTTCTGATTAACTATAACAGCACATAGAAATTACCTATCCCCAAAACATTCCCGCCAATTTTCACATAGCGTAGGTATAAAGTTTCCTTGATAGCTTTCTAATTTTTACATCCAAAATCCTTCTAAAAAGTACGGAATCAGTTTCCTTCTACGATTCTAGCCAATCTGTTGAGAAACTAGTTGATTCCGAACCCGAAACTAAACGAGATAACAAAATAACCTTCGTAACATATAACCTTGCGTTTACTCGGAGTCGGGAAGTGAGTCGTTCATGTATACGACTCGGCTGAGTCGGATCGTATAACGCTTCCGACTCGAGGCTCGAGTCGTACGACCTTGGGTGAGTCCGATACGGGAAGGGCAAATTACGATTCCCTGAAACTCTCTAATGATAAGCTTTCGGTTTACGTTTACTAGGATTCCAACATGTACTTATCCAAAATGTTTTTGTAAAGAGAATTTTTTTTCGAACAAACTGAAGGGTAGATTAACCCAGAAGACTTAGCGGTTGTGCAAAATGGTCGAGGCTGATGTGTGAAATTTTTTTGTCGTCATACAGGCCATAAAATAAGGTTTAGGGTGGCGCAAAAACTTCGTCCTCTCGTAATGGGGGAGACTTGGCGACAAGAACGTGATTGTTTCCGTTCGTCCGTTTATAAATCACGACCCTCCCCTTAGAACGGCCCAAACAGAATTCTGGTCAATTATTAGGCTGACCATGACAAATCAGATACTCCACGTCGGCCCCTAACTTTTCTTTTCCTCCCTTTAGTGTTCCTGCACAAAAATAATTGTATTATTATTTTTTTAAAACTTTTTTAAAGCCTCAATATGCCGGAAAAACGGTTGCATTTTGACAATATTGGGCGAAAAACTAGTGATCGTAAAAGAGTTAAGTAATTGGTTTCCGCTTTTAGTGTCAATAAAATGAGATTGACCGGAGACGGTATAAATTGAAGACGGGGTCGGCCGAAGGGAGGTTGGCTGCGCGGGGGTGAAAATAAGCGGGAAGGGGACGATGATGAAAACGACCCGAGAAGGGATTAAGTGGAAAACAAGCTAAAACCGTTAAAGGCCTAAATTTAGCAAAAGGGGCTAATGAATTAATAAAAACACGTCGACTATTTAATTGCTTAATTCATTTGAAACAACGGCTTGGATGGAAGGGACTGACATTTTATTTTAAAGAATGAGATTCTTAAAGGGAAAAATATGGTCATTTTCTGAGTCTGTTGGCCAAAAATTTAGAAAAAAAAGGGTTTCTCCGTCAAAGGAACTAGGATCACCACAAAAAATCCAGCAAAAAGGGCTCCTATCGTCGGAAAACGTCAAAATCCCAAAAAATGACGTTTATTGACCGAAAGAGCGAGAAAAACGATCTAGAATAAAATGGGTTTCTCCCTCAAAGGAGCAAAAAAAATTTGGTGAAAAGGGTGATTTCTCAATCAATAAGACAATGCCAATATGTCATTTGTAGGAGTTTTTATAGCAGAAAGTGGAAATAATTATTTCAAAAGTCGAAAAAATGATAGAGGACTTTTTCGTCAAGCTTCTTTCGTTTATTAACGTTTTATATTTCGACGGTACCATTTAAAATTTATGAAGCGAAATAAATTCCGTAAGTCGTAAATAGTCTTGGGAAAGGGAAAAAAACTAAAATGACTTTTTTTGTGAAAGCGGGTTAAAGAATTAAATGTCAAAGGAGCCGTTTAGAGTTTACCGCCCTTAGACTTTTATAGCTCATACGTGTTTTTTAGAGTGAAAACATTGTAAAATACCCTAGTAAACATCTTTCGACAATAGGGAAACTGTTTAAAATAGTCAAAATTGTCTATTGCGATAAAATATCCTCATTGTTATTTAAGGTGGAAGTTTCTTGGAAGGACGTGAAGATTATCAAAAGTGTGAGGACAAAGGTTTTTTTTTTCTTCTTGTAGGTTCTCAGGGATGTATGGGGTTCGAGGGGAGATGAACGACCGGTAGAGCCTCACGGAATGAAAAGGGAAGTGATTAATGTCTCGGAGAAGGGTTGCATCAATTAGGGGGACCCTTGTACGTTTTCAGACGTCGGGTTGACTTGGCGAGGAAACGTTGATTTAAAAGATTTATTTGGACAAAATCAACGCTAATTCTTGACTTTTCTTTTGTCGAGGAATTTGTTTTGTGTACCCAAATTTGAACTTCAGTTATTTTATCCAAAAAATATACTGGCCCCATATGTTATACCTTTTTGAAGCCTGAGGAAAATACTGCCCCTTCCCTACTTATGATTTCAGAGTAATCGATACATATTATCATCTACTCATCAGTAATCACTGATTAATATATTACCTGTAAAGAACCATTTCACGATGCCGCCAAGGGGAGCTTGAAAACGGGACACGGGCGCTTCATCTCTTCTCAAACTTTCTTTTGTCATACTAAACCCGCAAGACTTGGCGGTCATGTTGGTTTAGTATCTCAAGCGTCTCTTCAATCAATGGCTGGCCACTTAGCCATTGCCCCCCTATCACCCAAATTTTGCTTAACCAAAACTACCCCCGGGGGGGGGGGTACCGCCCCCGTTGAGAATCACTGATTTAAAGCCTTATAAAAAAAGCCAGGGAAAAATCTGTTTTTCACAATTTTAAGGATTTTTCCTTTTTATTTACGTAGAAATACACCTTTTTTTTGCTAATATTTTAAGCGCTTTTCTAGCTGTCAAGTCCGAGAAGCCTTTTTACCGGATTTTTAAGGCGTTTTTAAAATTTTTTTGGCACATTATTTTAAAAAACCGTATAAATCTGATGGCCTCGCTTTATAGTCAGTAAAAATTTATGTAAAAAAGGGCAAACTCGGCCAATGCGCACACGTCCGCGGGACAACCAGTCCGTGTCATATATATGTTAATTTTCTCTTATCAATATAACATAAACGGATCCGGAAATGCAAATTAACCGTTCCGTGACCCGTAATATTACGTATTAAGTTGAGGGACATTGTTATAAATTAGTTCCACATTCAGGCGAGAAGATTGTATTTTTCACATTTATTTACATTACAAAATTTTTTTTAAAAATGATATTTTTCGGTAAAAGTGGTGGATTCCTTGTGCACAAAAGATCTTTCGTGAATGTGAATTTGATTGTCGGCTCAGCGCTTATCTCTTCGCCCGTTTAATCTGATCGAAGGATTTGGTAAGGTGGGAAAAAAAACCTTTTTTTTTCTCTCTCTCCCTTCAGATACTCACCTATCAGAGACGCCTTTTCTATCCCTTCCATTGTTGTCGCAAATCTATTCTTGTATTTTCGAATTCTCTTTTCCCAAACCCTCGATGTTTTCACGCCGCACTTAACTCCCACTCCTCGACATTTCCCTTAAGCACACAGCATCTTTATCCGATCCCAGCTTCTTTCGGACAAATGGTTTCCCGATATTGACACTTATTTTTTCTTTGGCGTGGAGAAGACAAAACGAAAAATACGAAATCGTTTCATAGTTCACCATTTACTTTTTGGAAACGGTCCAAACTCGGTTTTCGTTTTAACGTTAATGCACTTTCGTTCATTTTCTTTTTAAAATCGACGCTTATAAATTATTTACTCGAGAAATAAATCAAATACGACGTGACTTTTAATTAAGCGTCCGGATGTGTACAGAAGGAAAGAAGATCCTACAAAAACATTCCTACGCTCATTTTCAAATCCTTTTCCTTCTACAAATTCCACGTATTTTACGCTCTCAAGAGAACAAATTGCGTATACGATTTCAAGGCGGTAAGCAGATTATTCTTCCAATTATAAATCATATAAAGTTTCCCATGTTTCTGAAAAGCCCATTAATTGCGAAGACTTTAGAGTCCGTTATACCATTTAATGAGGGGAGTTTTTTTTTTGTTTTGTTCCAATTTTGCGAGAAAACTGTTGATTTTTAAAATTTTTCTGTTTGATTTGGCTTTAGAATACATTTATTTAATTAAGTACAAAAGAATTTTGTTTTTCAAAAATCAATGTAGATAATCAGAAAAAACATCAATTTTGATGTAGCAAGTATTTTAAAATTGAAAACTTAAATTTTTAACCGACAACCACAATTTTTTATAATGGATTTTTTATTTTATTACCTATAAAACCTAAGGATTTTTCAAGTTGAAGTTTTCGTCTAAAAAAAATAATAATAAAAAAAGACGTTGGTTTTATTAGGTTGTAGTTAATTTTATCTGAAGTCCCGTAATAAATTTGATACTGAAATATATTGCAAGGGTGGAGTTTGAAATGCTTTTACATGCTTTATCTCTCATAGGGCCTTTCCCGTTTCGCTACAGTCTTGTTTTTCCCTTGAGATATTTTATTAATAGCCGGCCATGTCATAAAATAGAAGCGCTTTATGATAAACCTACATTGTCTGTGGTCCATTAAAATTCTCAATTAGAATATCATAAATGAGGGTATTATTAGACCGCCAAAAGCGTTTAGAGTGGTAGATCTGGAGATGGCAGACACGGCTTGCGCAGGAAACCTCTGAAAGACCATCCATTTCTTGAAGAAAAGTTCGGTTTTAGAATACCAGGTTGGTAAACCTGTTTTTTCTTTGAAGAACCGTATGGCTAAGGGGTAGAAGTTGAAATTTTTTCCCAAAAAGTCATAAAATGTAAAAAATCAGAAAGAACTTAATTTTTCAATCATAATTTTTAAAAATGGAAAAAACGAGTTTGTATTTAAATTTGTGTGTATTGAATAAAGCTAAAAGATAAAAAAGTTTTCTGCTAACCACCCTCAATTTTAAGTAAATTGGGAGCAAATAAAAAAATTCATAAAATTACGGTTAGCTAAATTTAGTTCCGGTTGTTTCTCCTTGATTGCAGCACAATCTAAAATTAATCAAATTTTTTGAGCAATGTGGCTAGTCAGCAGTCCCACCATTTTGGGGATGGGTGGTACCACTGTTTATTCTGAAGAGCCCTCGGTACAAATATTTTGACGTTTATGCAATGAATTCGATTTAAATTGCAGAGTTTGGGTCAACACCTTGAGTCTTTGTCGTGAAAGGGGCTTTCCGCGGTTAACGGAGGCGATTTACAATTGAGAGGCACAAACGCCGTCGGGCCCTTTGAAGGGCCCTTTGGTGGACATCTTGCCCTTCCTTAATGATATGTAAACCCTTAACCCAAAGGTCCTAAACTTCTTGATTGCCTCCTGTTTTCGAAACTCGACAAAAGTCAAAAACCTTTAAGCTGTTTTCGTTTGGTAAAATACTGCAATCTAAAGGGTACATAAATTAAAAGGGAGAAGAAAATGATTTATTAATTTAATTTAAAAATTATTAAAAAGCAGCAGAAATTGTTTTGAAACTTGTATAATACACCGTCAAGTGCTTTTGAATTATTAAGTGACTCGAACCTCTCGTCAAATATCCGTTCAAATTGCCCGGAATTTATTCAAAAGGTGGATTCCTCTTCTCCTTTTTGAATAATTTAAAGAATCCCCGAGTTTCCTTCAAAAATTTTAAAATAAAAAGCGAGTTCTATCATATGTTTTTGAAAAAGTTTATTTAGAAAATGGCGAGCGAATTGGACGATACTTTGAAGAAAATTCAAATGCATAAAGGGGTAGTAGGTCTTCTCGTTATCAACGGCGAAGGCGTTCCGATAAGGTCGACTTTGGAGACAAACGTCACCGTCCAATATGCCGCACTTATAACCCACCTCTGCGATAAAGCTCGTTCTCTCGTCAAAGATCTTGACGCGAATAATGACGTCACTTTTTTAAGGCTTAGGTCGAAAAAACAAGAAATCCTTGTTGCACCAGGTAAGCACGACAAGACCTTTTTTTCAAATTAGTTTTTTTTCAGAAAAAACTTACGTTTTAATCGTCATTCAAACTCAAGACGTCCCGAAAGTTAAAACCGACGAAGAAATTCAGGCAGAAGAAGAAGCGGCTTTTGGCTGATAAACTATTAAAAAAGTTGTTGTTATACCTTTTGATTTCTTCCAACGCAAAAGCCTTTTGATTTCTTAGGATATACTAAGCCAGCATATCCTGGAAGCTTTACCGATCTAGAAAGCCCGATTGCCGGATATTCCAAGATAAATGCCGACAAGATCCGACAAAAAGGGGGGTTCTCGATCAAAAGTACTGGTTTGAAGAGCTTCCAACGAAATCTTCCATCAAGAGAAGTAACAATATAGGAGGGAAAGTATATGGGAAGGGAAGTATATAGGAGGGGGAAGTATAACGGAGGGGACGTATAAGGGAACGAAAGTATAACGAAGGCAGGGAAAGTATAAAGGAGGGGTAAGTATAAAGGAGGGGAAGAATAAGGAAGGGAAAGACTCTATTTTTTTTTAAATTTTCCTATTTTTTTTGTGAAAATTTTTTTAAGATTTTTGTTTTTTCGAAAAATTTTCCATCGTGTCAAGGTAGAAATAATGGGCTCTTGCCCTAGGGATGTGCCTCTCATAATGGGTAAAAGTATGAAATTTCTCCCTACTAAAAAAAATAATAATTAAAAAGTGGCAATTTTTTTACACCAAAAATTCTTAAAAAATATAAGGAGTAATTGGTGAAAATTTGGTGAAAGACGTATTAACGGTTCGGCCGCAGCGAATTTTTACAATTTCAAACAGGACAATCTCCACCATTTTTTCGAAATTCAAAAATCGCCCTCGTTACATTCTTCTTCACAGGCTAAAGAAATTTGTGTAAAAATTTGGTGAAAATCGGATGAAAACTGTGAAAAAAATGCTACGGTCGGCCGGAACCACAGACAAAGTTGAGATCGGAAAAGATCAATATTCGATTTGACCCTCCGGGGTCTGGAAGACCCCTTCCCAAAAACCCGACGTCGAGGGTATCACAATAACTTCTTTAAGGAAGTTAAAACAAGGGAGTTCGCATAAAAATTCATAAAAAAAAGTTTTTTCCATCCGAATAAGCAAGAATTCTGTAAAATGAATATTTTTTGGTGATAAACAGAGAAAACCTCCCAAAAATCCGCCTTTGAGGCGACTTTTGGCCTTGGAAAATGTCAAGGATGAAAGTACTGGCACAGACGAAAACTTACTCAAAATATGGAAATTAATAATTTTTCATCTCTTCTATTGACAACAGATAACCTCATATCGGTAAAAATCAATTCTCATTGGTCTGATAGACCCCCATGGAGAGTGTCACATTTAAAAGTTGGCATTTTTTGAGCCTAAATGTAAGATACTTTGACCATTTTATTGTAATTTTTTTAGGAAGTTAAAAAAAGAATTCTATTTAAAGCGTGTATTCTTATAAAGCTAGAGTAATACAATGGCAAAGGAAGCCAGTGAAGGAAGACGTAGGGTGGCTTTGTGTGTGAAGCCTTTATGAAATATACATGAATACGGAGTCCCTCCATCGAATGTTATCCGATCCAAAAAGTGAAAAGACTATTTTTTCTCTTCATCGTGAAATATTCGTTTCTGGGGGGAAAAAAAAGGCGCCGATATCCAACACCTATTGATGCGTTAGCATAACTTCCTTCCGAAAATTTTATTTTTCACCAACCATAAAGGTGTTTTTATGCCCCGAAGTTTAACCACTGGAAACTTCAAACTGCGAAACTCCACTTCAAGTGGGAATAGTTTCTGGGATAAACCAGGAACAATCCCCTTACATTTTAAACAGGGATACATTAAAACTGCTATTTGAAACTCATAAGAAACATGTTTATGAGTTTAATAACATTTACTTAAAACCAAGATGGGCGAGCTTACAAGGTAAACATTATTTTGACAGGAGTAAATCATGTCTGAACTATATCTTGTCCTAACTCTCTAAGGGAGGATGTCGAGAGGAAACACCTCGAGGCGTATTATGTGCCCGCATTTAATTAGGCTTATGCTAACCATATTGTTAGGGAGTCGTAAACCAAAATGATAAGCGGTTATCCTCTATACCACAAGTTATATCAAATTAAAGAACAAAAATATTCCTACTAAACTTTGCGGAAAAATGAAAGAGTTTTTCTATTTTAAGAAATTAGGTTTATTTTGCTACTTATTCAATTCAAACTAATTTTATGAATGTAATTTACTTAAGTTAAAATGAGGCGCTTCTACGAAGGGCGAACTCAACATTGGACAATTTTTTTTTTCATTTTCAGATTCTAGACCTCATGGTGAATACACCCATATAATTTTTATGTTGAGTTTGCCCTTTTTTCCCCTTTAAATACGTAAAAACCGATATGCGGCAAAGCTCTAACTGCCATATCCGAGCGGGTACGAAGGGCGAACTTCACATCCTAGTCCACAACCCCCACTCCTTTTCCCATTCCAGGGCATGACTTTTCTGTTGAGTTCGCCCGTTAACTTTAAAATGCGAATATCTCGAAACTACGTTTTGTTGAGTTCGCCCTTCGTACCCGTAGCGCCTTAAATACAGATAAGGATAAGATTGGAAGGATGTAAAATGAACAAAAACCGGAAGTTTCTATTACTTTACAGTGGGCATTTTAAAAAATGTTAATAACCCATGATGGTCAAGGATGCTTACCCAGCTTTTTCGGCCTTCGCAGGAGGAAAGACGAACGGCCACTGGCCGATTTTTGGGAAGGAAACTTGGAGGTCGAAATAAACGAAAGCCCATTAAAACCATTAAAAACGTACTTTTCTTCAGAGGCCAGCTCTCTATCTCAAAGCCCTTCTCCGTATGATTCCGGGCTTTTCAAAAATTTCTTATTCCAGCGGTTTATAAATCTTGTCACAAAATCATGGAGGATGATGTGGTTTCATGATAAGCAGGGCTCGCATATTTGCCTATAAAAAGGTTTCATAAAATAAAAATTATCATACGTCAATAACCGATATATTATCAGTACTATCACCTTCACGGCAGACTTCACCCCTTTATTATTCGATATAACGTCAAAATGATTTTTAATTTTCTCTAAACTGGAATTTCGAAATACACGTGGGAAATGTTATCAGTTTACGGTCCAAAGGGCAAAGAATGGAGTTCAAAGAGAGGATTAGAGAGTGGGGGGCTGAGAAGATCGGACCGTGTCCATTCGAGAAAAGTCCAGATCGATTTACAAGAAATTTACGACTTACGCTCAAACAATTCCTGTCAACGCTTCCTGATCGAATACTGGAACCCCTTTGAGCGTGAAGAAGGGGAATTTCCGGAGAGAAATCAAGACACCTTTTTTAAAGGTCCTTTTTCCGTTCATGTGTGTAATTTATTTTTAAAATTTTCTCTGAAATGATTTTTTTTCACAATACAATTTTTTCCGTCTGTTTCCTCGGATTTTCCCAAAGCAGCCTGTAATTAATATGCTATCAAACGAGAATTTCATGCGAGAGGGAACAAAAATGAACCCTTATTTAAACCTTAAATCCGGATTAAAAACTTCAAAAACATTTTTAACTTCCTTAAAGAAGTTATGTGATACACTCCACGTCGGGTTTTTGGGGAGGGTCTTCCAGACTCTGGAGGGTCAAATCGACTATTGATCTTTACCGATCTCAACTTTGTCTGTGGTCCGGCCGGCCGTCCGTAGCATTTTTTTCCGGAACACTTTACGGCCACAGTTTTCAACAGATTTTCACCAAATTTCCACAAAAATTTCTTTACCCGGTGAAACTAACGAGGGCGATTTTTGAATTTCGAAAAAATGGCGAGATATGTCTGTTTGAATTTTAAAAAATTCGCTGCGAATTTTCGAATTTTCCGATTTTCACCAATTACTCCTTATATTTTTGACGAATTTTTGATGTAAAAAAATTGCCACTTTTATTATTATATTTTTTTTTTTTTAGTAGGGAGAAATTTCATACTTCTACCCATTACGAGAGGCACATCCCTAGGCCAAAGAGCCCATTATTTCTACCTTGACACTTAAAAATTTTCGAAAAAAAATTAAAAAAAAAAAAAAAACTTTGAAAATTTAAAAAAAAATCTCGGAAAAAAAAAAAAAAGAAAAAAATTACAAAAAAAATTACTTGAAAATTTTTCAAAAAAAAAAAAAACTCGGAAAAAAAAAAAAAAAAAACTTCCTCCTCCTTATTCTTCCCCTCCTTTATACTTTCCCTCCCTTCGTTATACTTTCGTTCCCTTATACTTCCCCCTCCGTTATACTTCCCCCTGTTATACTTCCCCTTCCCATGTACATCCCCCTCCTATATTGTTACTTCTCTTTAAGGAAGTTTTCGTTGGAAGCTCTTCAACAGTACTTTATTATGGAAAAAACCCTTGACCAGTAATCCCCCCCCCCCCCCCCCCCCCCCGAGGATCTTCCTACTGCTGTTAAAAACTTTTAAAAACATCGAATGTTACTAAAATCCAGATTGAATAGAGACGTGAAAGTCTTCTTATCTAATTTTCATTACACTCTCGCAATGTGAGTCAAAGAGAAACAATTTTTCTTTTCGTCGTAACCTCATTGTTGGAGTTTTTCCCATTCTTCAGGTTAACGAGTATCTGGTTTGGAAGAGACATCGGGTCCCCGTGTCTGATCGATTCAAAAGCCTTCATTGTCGGACCCCCCTCTATTTTTTTGCTTCATCCCCCCACTTCCTGGAGGACATTCAGGGCCGACAAATGTACGATTGTAGAATGGACGCAACGGGTTGCTTAATAAACACGTTTTTTAGAGCAATTACGTCATATTCACCTACAATGGAGCTCGTATGTAATCATCCATATCAAAATTTATCCGCTCACTTTCCTCCTATCATCCCAACGTTTGATGCCCCTACTTAGGGCCTTAAAAGACTCCTTAAAACTGGTTTTTATCAGTCTCGTCTTAATTGGCCACCCGTTTCTTCTCATTTTCCAGGAAGAATGAGGCGCTCCGGTACGAAGGGCGAACTCAACAAAACGTAGTTTCGAGATATTCGCATGTTGAAGTTTCGGTTTTACGTATTTAAAGGGGAAAAATGGCGAACTCAACATAAAAATTATATGGGAGTATTCACCAAGAGGTCTATAATGAAAAAAAAACTGGAAGACCCTTCCCCAAAAACCCGACGTCGAGGGTATCACAATTAACTTTTTAAGGAAGTTAAAAAAATTTGTCCGATGTTGAGTTCGCCCTTCGTACCCGGAGCGCCTCATATAAAGAAACCCTCTTTAATTATCAAATGAGTTTTGCATGAGAGGGTAGAAAAAAATTAACCCTTGTCTCATCAAACGCTTTGATCGACAACTTCTAAAGTCCATGGTTTGAGAGTATATAAGCGCCTTTTAAAAACTGGAAGGCTGTCAAAACTCTTCTTTTATTCTTTTTTTTATAAATGAAAAATGTTTATAATAATGTTATAATTATGAAACTTTATTAATTGTAAGTTTGAAAGTGTCCAAGTGTCGAAGGTGATTAGAAAACAAAATTTTTTCACCTTTTATGGGAAAATACGGGAAATAAAGTTTCTTGTCTGTAAGCTAATTTCCTTCCAGTTGACAGTTAAGTCATGTATACGAAGTTTGAAGATGACAAAGTTTTATGGCTTTAATTAATTATAGGCTCAAAAGGAGATACAACTTTCATTATAAAAGAAGACAATGGAGGGAGAGAGGAAAAAATGTAATAGAAGCTTTCTTTTAATGTCCAGGATATGAGGATCGTTGAAGTTAACAACTTTTGAGGTCTGTGTATTGCGGAGGCCTTAATCCCCTATGGTGCCCCCTCCCATTTTCTTACCAGACGTCCAACCCACGGGAAATCGTCTTTTTCCAATACAGAAGACGCATCTTCTTTTCTGTAGGACTCTTTTAAGAAATTCCCAAACGGCAAGTCTATCACTGCTACATAAATCTACCTTTCCAGAAAATCAAGTCAAAAATTGGATGTCCGGAAGTTGAAGGGGAAAGTGAAGATAAAAAATATAAAAAGTAAAAGTAATGTTTACATATTTGTTACGCTGGGATGGTAAAGAGAACCGCGGTGATATGACCTCGTTCTTTCACTGTCACGGTTTGTTAGCTTTTAATCATTTATGTGTCAAAGAGCTAACAAACCGAAGAGATTTTTGATAAGTTATTGTGTTAATCTCATTGGACGGTTTTTACAAATTCAGACCCTTCAGGGTCAATTGAGGCGCTCCGGGTACGAAGGGCGAACTCAACAAAACGTAGTTTCGAGATATTCGCATTTTAAAGTTTTATGTTACGGGCGAACTCAACAGAAAAGTCATGCCCTAGAATGGGAAAAGGAGTGGGGGTTGTGGACTAGGATGTGGAGTTCGCCCTTCGTACCGCTCGGATATCGCAGTTAGAGCTTTGCCGCATATCGGTTTTTTACGTATTTAAAGGGGAACTCAACATAAAATTATATGTGTGTATTCACCAAGAGGTCTATAATCTGAAAATGAAAAAAAAAAAAAAAATTTGTAAACATGAACAATCTTTTGGATGCTTCAAAATCAGATAAATGAGTAAAAACTTGGTTTTTTTTCCGCTCTGGTGGTTTGAAGAAATAATGAAATAAACACATGGTGATTTTGTAAATTGAAAAGTTATTTTTTTAAGATGGAGGAATAGCTGTTGGTTGTTTTGAGGCGGAAGGCGCTCTGCTGGGATTCGTGACGTCGAGAAGTGAAGTGTTTATGTTCCGATCCTGTACAGAAATTCGTTTGAATCGTAAATGACGACGGACTGCTGCAAAGGTGTGTCGATCAACGACTTCTCCAATTCCCTCTTCTTCCTCGCCAGATCGTATTTCTCGTGGCGGTCCTGTTCGGTCAAAAAGATCAAATCGTGCGTGTAAACGGTCGTCTTTTTCGAAACCGCCATCTGAGAATTGTATGAGATATCGTTCCTGAGGGAGCCGGTTGTTGGACTGATCTGTTCGATGCGGCCACCTCCGATTTCGTTATCAACTCCGGCAACGAAAGAGTTTCAATGATTATCTTCGATGATGGTTCCGTCGTAGTTCCCAAGTGGTAGCCATCACTTCCGCCTCCTCTTTTTTCAAACTTCCCGTTTTCCTCTTAGTAAAAATATATGCGACAAACGAAGAAAGCCTCTGCCAAATAGTCGTCTTGGGCACAATCTCCAAAGTATCATCAGCAAAAGTCTACAAAAAAACAATTTAAGTTATTTTTTTTTAATTCAGTACTATCGGGCCGTAGTTTATCCTTTTAAACTCTCTATCAAAATTGTTCATCTCAGAACAAGGAGAATGCAAATCTTCGCTCACAACTAAAAAAAAAGTCATCTTTGTCTTCAAATTTACTTTCCACTTACAAATTTCATTTAAAGGTTCTTCGACGTTAGAGATCGTCTTCTTTTTATCAAAACTCGACTTTTTTTCCATCACAGAAATCTTCCCACCATCCAAACTAAAATTCATTTACTCCACTTTCAAAACCAATAACGACAAACCTTTCCGTTTGATTCATATTTTACATAAAATCCGATAATTTTTTCGTGCTGTATGATATTTATGAAAGTCAAGTAACGCCTTCCATCATAAAAAAAAGAAATTTAAAAAAATAAAATATGTTATAATAATGTTGAGTAATTTTAAATTGGAACTTTACATTTCATGAATATGTAAGAACGCAATCAGAGCTTAAAATGAAGAGCCGAATGCATTCCCCGCTCTTTGTCATAACTAAGGAGGCCTCCATATAATTAAACTTCCCTGAATCTATTGATCAAGTTTCGAAATCTGAGCTAATTTCGGAGTCTAGACTCTGCTCCAGACGTTTATTGAGTAACGAAATATTTTTCTTGTTGGAGGAATAAAGCCATTGAAATTCTCTAGATAGCAAATATTTGCTTTTGGATTAATTATGATGGCATGGACGTTAATTTGATCTCTTGTAGTCTTCGGCCATTCTGTTTTCATGTCTTAAACAAGCCTCAAATTGCCTGAAGGTTCCCAACACCCACGCAGACCAGAGTTGTGGTTTTGAAACCTTATCCCATTGGCTGAGACGAAAGAAAAGGAAAATTCAATTGGGCCTTCGGGTGAAATCCAGCTTAAGATTTAACTTCCTTAAAGAAGTTATTGTGATACCCTCCACGTCGGGTTTTTGGGGAAGGGTCTTCCAGACCCCGGAGGGTAATCGAATATGATCTATACCGATCTCAACTTTGTCTGTGGTTCCGGCCGGCCGTAGCATTTTTTTCCGCAACACTTTACGGCCACAGTTTTCATCCGATTTTCACCAAATTTTCACACAAACTTTAGCCGGTGAAGAAGAATGTAACAAGGGCGATTTTTGAATTTCGAAAAAATGGCGGAGATATTCTGTTTGAATTTTAAAAAATTCGCTGCGGCCGAACCTTTTCCGACCACAAATTTTCACCAATACTCCTTATATTTTTAAAGAATTTTTGGTGTAAAAAAATTGCCATTTTTTAATTATTATTTTTTTTAGTAGGGAGAAATTTCGTTCTTCTACCCATTACGAGAGGCACATCCGTAGGCCAAAGAGCCCATTATTTCTACCTTGTCACTTAGAAAAATTTTCGAAAAAAAGGGGCTCATTTAAAAAAGAAAACCCACAAAATTTTTCGGAAAAAAAAACTTAAAAAATTTTTCGGAAAACTAACTTGGAAAATTCTCCTTTAACTTTCCCTCCTTTATACTTCCCCCTCCGTTATACTTATACTATATTGTTACTTCTCTTTAAGGCGTCCATTCTAGAGCATTTTCCGCCCAAAAAAATGCTCGTTCGCCCCCACTGCTTTGGTCTCCACATCTCTCACCACTAGGCCCCAAGTCCGAGGGAAGGATTTGGGGACGTATAAATGACCATTCTGATCCTAAAATCTCGCTCGGAGTTTCCCAAGCAACATTTAGGGCTTCGGGCGTAGATGTTCTGGCTTCTCGCTAAAATTGCTGTTCATTGTTCCTCTTTTACTCAGATCTTCATGTTTTTTTGTAAGGTTTAAAATTATCCTAGTTTCCTGGCTCGTAAAGTCGTTTAACAGAGGGAAAAAACTGAAGTTAAAATCGATTCCAAATAATTGTTTGGGTTTAAAAGGATGCAACGTTGATGAATAGGTTGCTCTGATTGGAAGCGAGAGTGCGTGACTGAGATTGACTAGCCGGTAGAGCTGGGAATGAAGAGGGTAGTAGAGCAGGGGGGTTTCGAAGCACTTTTTCCGCCGATTACTATCTCTCACTCATTGATTAATAGGCTTCCAACAAAACCTCGACTGCCAAACTTTACCAATTTACAACAGCGTCTCAATTAAAATCCTAATTGGAACACCTCCCGTTTCATAGGAAAATTAAGGGAAAACATGAGTTACCACAATGTTAAAATAAAAAAAAATTTTCCGGGTGATTTATGGAGTATAGACCGTTGAAACAGGGTCATAACTCAGTTGAGAATTAAGAATAGCGTCCCGTTTCACGACAAAAAGGTTTCTGTTTTTCGACGAGTTATTCGTTCCTCTTTTTCTCAATCTGCATGAGAATGCTTTCGACCTGACCGCTTTTATCAGAACTGGGAAGTGGAAACAGCCTCCCCTCGGGTTTAGTCAGAAGAGGCAGAGGCGATGTCACTCCGCTCCGCATGCAAATCACAAGGACGGGAAAGGGAAACAAACCGACATTAAACAGCTTTATTGCGTCCCAGTATAACACTTTATGCCGTCTGGCACTTAGGTTTTTTTTTCCATCCCCCAAATGTCATATCTCCATTTTAATAGCTTCAACCCAAGAATATTCTAAAAAATGGTTATCATAAAAATTTTGTTTTGCTCGATTTATCTCGAAATATTGGCTTTTAATATTTAAATCTAAGGCAAAAAATAGAACCAAAAATAATTTTTTAGATGTTAATTGGCTGCTTTTTTTCGACCTTTGAGTTGCATATTTCAAGCCATACTCTCTTCGATGTTATATCTTATCTCACATGATTTCCTCAACTTCCTATGCATAAAACAATTTTTTTTCTATTTTTCTTGAAAATCGTTGCTCAAAAAGAAAAATTTGCTAAGTAAAAGTTATAGAAAATTACATTTCCTACAAAAATGTTTTTATTCATTTTTGTCGTAGGATCAACAGTTAAGGAGATATGAGGCTCAAAAGTAAAATAATCACTTTTAGAGCCTTTTATAAGATGTTCATCCTACGAAAGAAATAAATTGCAACATTTTTGTAGAAAATTTAATTTTCTACGACTTTTACTCAGCAAATTTTTCTCTCCAAGCAACCGTTTTCAAGAAAAATGGAAAATTGCACAAAACAATGATTTTTTTTTCTTGAAAATCGTTGCTCTGTTAGAAAAATTTGCTGAGTAAAAGTTGTTAACATTTAAATTTCCTACAAAAATGTTCTTATTTATTTTTGTCGTAGGATCAACAGTTTAGGAGATATGAGGCTCAAAAGTAAAATAATCCCTTTTAGAGCCTTTTATCTCCAAAAACTGAACTCTTTTTTCTCTTTTTTGATCTTTTTGACTTTTTTCTTTTCCTGTTGAGTTTCTTAGTTAGAAAAAAAAAGTCTTGACCCAGGGCCATTTTTTATTGTGAAATAAAGGAACCAAAGATTCTTAAGTCCCCCCAGATTTCTAATATAATATTGTAAACCTGATTTCCTTATTTTAAAATTTCTCTCATTCTTTCCATGAAGTTCTCGAAGAAAAGTTAAATTCTATAAAAGAAGGGAAAGTAAAAGAAATTTAATTTTGAATGAAAAAAAAGGTAGAAACAGAGTTTTATAATTAAAATACAAAAGTTGTCAAGTTTCTTCTTTTTAAAACTAATTAGGAGTGAGCCCGGCTCCAAGTAAACATAGAACAATTAGAATTTTCCCGAGGCCTTAACACTCAATCCGAGAGGGCGTTTTAAATGCTAATGCTCGACGTAAAACGGGACGAGGTTCTCTCAGTTTAGCGTTCAAATTGATCGATACCAAGTTTGTGTACTATAATTTGCACGTGTTAAAGGTATTTCAATTTGACAAGTAACCCAGACGACCTTTATCGCCAACGGGGAAAACTCTCAAGATTTTCCCCTTTAAATTATGACCTTTCCTCATAACGTATTTCATCAGTTATATAACCTTTGAAAATTCTTAAATAAAATTCATACCAAGAAAAACCTCTGCTTTTTTATTCATAGAATTCATTCTAAATCTTTGAGAAAGTAAAAAAAAAATCTATGAGAAATTTACATTTCTCCCTTTTACCGGGTCACGTCTTCCCAAAGGGGATTGCAAAATTGAATTATATCCTGACATTATAAACTTGAATGAATTTATTAAGTCTGAATATTAAAGGGAAGAAAGAATGAAAAACATATTTATCAACGTCTTGTTTACATCGTATAAAAAAAGAAGAAAATTTTAAAATGCAATCAATTTTTCACTAAAAAATATTTTTTTATGACACATTTGAGGAAAGAGAAACAATAAGTAGGAATATTTCAATATCGGTTTCAACTATTACGTCTCATCACTGCCAACTTTGGGGAGCATAGATGGTAGAATACTCTAGTCAAAAGAGAAGTTTATATAGACAGAGCAAAAGCCACCATATTAAAATTTGTTTTCAGAGTCAAATATCGAGGAAAACTTGTCTAGAGACAAGGTCTACCAGTGTGTACGCGGCTTTATACAGCGCTAGCGAATATGCTCAACCTGAGCCGAACATTGCCGGTACATCAATGGCAAAAGCTAGCTAGGCTTAAAAAGTGTGGCGGTGTTCCGGCAATAGATGTTCGACGTGAACGGCCCCGAACAGTATGGATCGGAACGAGCAAGGGTAAGAACGTGAGACTTTGAACCTCCGAATGCTCGGCCCCTGGAAATGTGGATGCGGCGTGAGAGGTCGTTCTTCTATACCTTCCCGGACAAATCGCTATCAAATCAATGGTTTTGCTGTGAGTCTGTTGCCTCGATAACTGACCTACGTGGCAATCATCTTTTTGTGAGATATGCAAACATTCTAAAAAGCCCTTTACTTGAAGCTTACATCGAACGCTGGTCAGCGATAACAAATTAGTTCAATTTAACCTCTGTTCCAACGGTGATTGGCAATTATGCCCTAACTTAATTATCCTGACCCTTTTTACCCCACGGGAAGTGGAGTCATTAAAGAGAAACCTTTCTTCTCTCCTTTTTTTTCACCTTTTTTTTATCGAGGTCCCTATTTCCAAAAAACGGGAGTTTTAATCCAATTTTGATTCTTTTGTATCGGTGTGCAAGAACGTATTGTACTCGGCGTTTCGAAAAATTTCGAGGAGGATGAAGATTTGGAAATGATCTATGTCATAAGGAGGACATGAGTCCAATTTTGCTGGAACACTTAACAATTCGACACGACTATTGTTGACCCTCAAAATAATATCAACATGAAGTCAATCTTGTGTAAACTTTTCTCAATATTGGCTCAGCTCAATTTTTCCAGGTTATCAAAATTTAAAAATTCTGTTAATCAGGTCAAGCATTAAGAAAAAAATGACCACAAGTCTAGACATTTTATTACGGTCATAAAGAGTTCATAAAAAATTAAAAGTGGCATCAACTTTTAATACCCAAACCTTTTCAGATGGTTTACTGCACACTTGAATAATGCCTCTCGAAGGATTTATCAACGAAATTCCCTTATAAAAGGTAAATTTGATTTATTTTTCATGGTGTACCCTATTATTCTTGTTTTGATTGGATTGTCTGGACCCTTTCAAAGTCAATATTAATCGGGAGTCGAAAATCCCAGCTAATTAAATAATCGAAATCAAATAAGGCTATTAGTTACAGAAATTGTGTTTTGTTGATAAAATTATGAGACTTAAAACTCTGTCAATAAAAACGTTTTTGGAGTTTATCTTTAATTTTTCATTTTAACATTCCTTTCTCCCTTAAAGAAAAACAAAAAAAATTCGTCCAACAATCACCACAAATTATTCACCCTCCATGGGTAGATTTTGGTGTCGTACAGACTTTCCAGAGAAAAATAATTGTGGTGATGGTTGGACAATTTTTTTTTTCTCTGGAAAGTCTGTACGACACCAAAATCTACCCATGGAGGGTAAAACAATTCTTCTCGTTCTTATCATTTATTGTTAAAACACTATATAATATGTAATTAATTTTTTTTGTAATTTTTAGTTTTAGTGATTAATTCGATTGTTCCGCTAACTCTATTTCCATATCAACGTAGAGATTAATCAACGGTAGGTATTATAATGTAATCAAGTGTACGTTTTAATAGAATTGCAATTTAATAATAAAATAGATTGTTCTAGAAATAACAACAATACTGCCCTGGTTTTTAATAAATCCGTTAAACGAAACTTTTTTATTTTATTTTGAGAAAAATTATTTTCCACCCCCTTTTAGACTTTCTAACTTAATTTTCATTTTTCATTTTAATGCGGTCTGAAAATTCCATGATGGACGCGACCGCTGGTGAAAATAATGAGTTGGGAGCGACGCATATTAATTTAAATTCATATAAGGGATTTTTTTGTATTAAAAAAAAGCTTTCTAGTTAATTTGAGGATTTTCTTTATAATCAGAGACTGAAGTCATTTATAATCTTGTATTTTTCTGCATTATTTTTGGGAAATCTTTCGGGGTCAAATACTAGTTAAGTTTTTGAGTAAACTATTAGACCCATGGGAGTAAGACAAATGAGGCGCTCCGGTACGAAGGGCGAACTCAACAAAACGTAGTTTCGAGATATTCGCATTTTAAAGTTTTATGTTACGGGCGAACTCAACAGAAAAGTCATGCCCTGGAATGGGAAAAGGAGTGGGATTGAGGACTAAGATGTGGAGTTCGCCCTTCGTACCCGCTCGGATATCGCAGTTAGAGCTTTGCCGCATATCGGTTTTTACGTATTTAAAGAGGAAAAAGGGCGAAATCAACATAAAAATTATATGGGTGTATTCACCAAGAGGTCTAGAATCTGGGTCTAGTGGGGGTTGTGGACTAGGATGTGGAGTTCGCCCTTCGTACCCGCTCGGATATCGCAGTTAGAGCTTTGCCGCATATCGGTTTTTACGTATTTAAAGGGGAAAAAAGGGCGAAATCAACATAAAATTATATGGGCGTATTCACCAAGAGGTCTAGAATCTGAAAATGAAAAAAAAAATTTGTCTGATGTTGAGTACGCCCTTCGTACCCGGAGCGCCTCAAATGTTTTGTTGTACAAATTGAACATAGCTTTATTTTTTTTTAAATAAAAATAGTTAACGAGTGAGAGAGAATAAAAATGTTCACGACCGGTTTCGGCTTAATAGGCCTCTCCAGGTGGAAAATAAGAAACGAAACCGGTAGTAGAAAATTTTCATTCTCTCTTCTTTGTTAACTATTATTTATTAAAAAAACAAAATTGATATCCAAAATTAATATTTTATCATAAAAATAATTTTTATATAAATATTAAAAAAGTACTAGACCTTTTCCCCGTGTCAGAATCCGTGTACTTTCCAACCCAGTGAGCCGTGAAATCGAATAATAAAGGGAACATTAAAAAACTGAGGATAAAAAAGATGAGAAAGACAGTCAGGATTAAAAAAAGGCTTGATTCTAATTGGTTTAAACAATTTCAAAAGTACTTCCTCTTTTGTCATTTTATTAAAAAAGGATCTTAAAAAGGCGACTTCCTAATTTTTTTTTCTTATTCCTTTTTCCCCTCAGGCACTTTTAAATCTTTATTAAACTTTTTATTCATAAAACTTCTAAAAAATATAATTTTGGTAAATCCACATAAATCACAAAAATATTTCATGAAAGGTACATTTTCTTTGAAGAATATGATGAAAATATTTACATTTTTTTTTGAAAAAATAATTATTTTTGTTATTTATACAAAAAGTAGTAAAATGGAATAAAAGGAATGCTTTTCGGTTTTATTCATTTTTACTGTATACAAGGGTGTTTGCGGTTTATGAATAAAAGTGTTAGATTAGCGTAAAATATTTATGAATCCTCCCCGGGCTCTCCCTTTACGCTTTGAGCATATCAAACCAGAGTTGAAAATATAAAAAATAAATAACCAGACGAAAAACCGCAAAGAAAGTTCCATTGTTAAGTTTATATTTAGAAAATGCTCCCTTTTTCCCGCTGTTCCTTTATATTCGTTTTGACTAGTTTTGGAGTGGCCCAGCAGTAGGCATCCATCATATTGCCGACGGTAGTTAGATAACTTAATCGCCGACACGCCTAAGTTCGATAACTCGAGAACGAATGATCCTACCGAGTCCGTTCACTATGAAATGAGTAATAATAAAAGGGAGAAATAGAAGGAAAGTTGTAAAAAAAAAGTTAAGTCATCAATCTTTAGGGAAAAAAAAAGTTAATAATAATTATAAGCACTCAACGTTTTTAGGACATAAGTAAAATAAATAAATAAAAAAAAACGACGGGAAGGTCAGGTTTAGCATTTATAACAGCTAAGGAAGGTTATGTGAAGCTTATAAACATAAGGGGTTTAGATCGACTAACAACGTTTTTAGGACATAAGTAGTACAAATAAATAAATTTAAAAAAACGACAGGAAGGTCAGGTTTAGCATTTATAACAGCTAGGGAAGGTTATGTGAAGCTTATAAACATAAGGGTTTAGATCGACTAACAACGTTTTTAGGACATAAGTACAAATAATTAAATTTTAAAAAAACGACGGGAAGGTCAGGTTTAGCATTTATAACAGCTAAGGAAGGTTATGTGAAGCTTATAAACATAAGGGGTTTAGATCGACTAACAACGTTTTTAGGACATAAGTACAAATAATTAAATTTTAAAAAACGACGGGAAGGTCAGGTTTAGCATTTATAACAGCTAAGGAAGGTTATGTGAAGCTTATAAACATAAGGGGCTTAGATCGACTAAAAAATTAAGAACGAGAAAAGCTGAGCAAATTTTGGTGTTGCCGTAATTTGAGGCTGATTAGGTGGCCTGTGACTGCGTTGGAAGAGGAAAAAGAAAATAGGATTTTCCCAAGAGGTAGAGTAAGATAGAAAACACGTTCCCCCCATCTAGCACGTCCAGTCTGACATAACGAACCGCGAGGTTTATAAAGAACCCCGGGGAGACACGACACGCAGTCAGTTGTTCCGGACCGGTGCCAACAAACATGAAATTTTTAGTGAGTATAAATTTATCCCAAAATTTTTTTTGCACAAAATGTCCTTTTGATAAGTGTCATGAGTGAGTTACAGTGAGCGAAACGTGAGCCTAACGACCCGAAGGCGTTCATAATTTTAAACGTCGTGAGGGACAATAGTGTGTCCGGTTAGAGACAATGGAATATTTCTATCCTCCCTCAGATCCTACCCCACGGATCTATACTGAGGCCTCAGCCTTTATCTCTATGATTTACCCTCAACTCTCTTATCGCTGTCTTTTCGGCTTATCACTTTTTAATCCATTTTTTTCTTTTTTGAAAAGAAAGTATTGATTTTATAAGTGTTTTTACCATCACTGACCTCAATCAATGAGATTGAAGATGGGCCTATAAAGCAGGAAGGTAAACAACTTGATAACGCCTTTCCCAACAACCTTTCTTTTAGGCATTTAAGCAATCAATAAAACAATTTTTGCTTAAAAACATAAAATTATAAAGTTTAAAAACAAGTAACGATTTTTTAACAAAAGCCTTAAGGAAAATTTTTTTCCCTTTATCATCGCAAATATTTTTCTTGTTGAGTGTTCGAGTGAGTGGGTTGAAAATGCTTCGGGGGGATTTATTAAGTCCGATGTCAAACTAGCTTGGTAGGAGAAAGAGAAAGAAAAAAAAAGTCTGAACTAACAAACTTGATTTTTCCCACTCATTTTCATTGACGCCAACTTTGACGTTGAAGAATCATCTTTCAAAACTGAAATTTTTTTTTAGAAACACAGTTACCTTTTCTTCAACAAAAAGTAAATAAAAGGAAAATGATTCATAGGTCCTTTGAGAAAAAAAATTTTTCCCATTAAAAATGAAACATCCGATTTTTCGATCTACGAAAAAAAAATCTCCAATAACAAAACAAAAATTTAAACAATTTTTTTTCTCACTAATTATCCAACGGCTAATTAACTAAACATATCGTTCCGCTAGAAAGAGTTTTTAATTATTCAATACCCAAGCAATCTGTTAAATAACTCTTGTGTTCTTTATTACATTTCCTCATTAGCAACATTACAAAAAAAAAGTGGAGTGTTTTCAAGGGTAAGTGGAGTTTTTCTGCATTTTATAAAAATAGAGGTTGGCATTACTGAGTAATCGAGGAAGTGACTTATAGATTCAATAGCTACCGTGAAAAAACGAAGGGAAATCGGAAGGATCCCTTTAACTTGAGGAACAGATCACTTCAAGGGAGGTTCATAATATAAATAATGATAAGGATGAAATTTTGAGAAAAGGGTTCCTTAAGAAACATTTGAGGCGCTCCGGGTACGAAGGGCGAACTCGACAAAACGCAGTTCCGAGATATTCGCATTTTAAAGTTTCGGTTTTTACGTATTTAAAGGGAAAAATGGCGACCTCAACATAAAAATTATATGGGTGTATTCACCAAGAGGTCTAGAATCTGAAAATGAAAAAAACTGGAGGACCCTTCCCCAAAAACCCGACGTCGAGGGTATCACAATAACTTCTGAAGGAAGTTAAAAATTTTTTTCCGATGTCGAGTTCGCCCTTCGTACCCGGAGCGCCTCATTTATAAATACAGGCCTCGATAGTAGTTTTTCAAATAATCATTTTTACGCTTTCGGACTTTATTAATGTGGGAAATAAATGAGCTAGAAAGGGTTTCACTTTTTAATATGATTGTTTGATTAGATGATTTATTTTAGGAAGGTATAAAAAATATAGAGTTACGCAATTGTTGCGAAAACGGTCGATTTTACGCTTCACGTGTATTGAGATCTCGGCATAAAAGAAGGGCACGGGACAATAAGGCGAAAAAAAAAAAGTCTACGACTTTGACAAAAAGTGTTACGGGAGAAACAATCAATCAGAGATCTGGTCACAGCGAAAGCAGAAAAGAGCGAAAATTGATGGTCTTTTGTCACTTAGATTATCGTGGAAAAACATAATTTTATGTAACTTTGGAAAGTTTTTTTGTTTGTTTGTTTAGTTAGTTGCCATTTTTTTGTGGTCGTCTGTATCGGGAGCACCTGATGGATACAGCTACGATAATCCACACGGTGAAGCTCTAGTCCAGAAACATATTTACGTTCATGTACCTCCTCCGGATCCGGAATTTCACGCGCCTCCTCAGAGGCTCATACCAGCCCCGCCGCCAAAAAACATTACAAAATCGTTTTTATAAAAGCCCTACTTATGCTCCACCTACGCCTCCTTCGATACCCGAACTTCAGGAACATCAAGAAAAGACGTTGATCTACGTCCTTCATAAAAACCCGAACGAGCACCTCCGATCGTCATACCGACTGCTAAGCCGACGCAGCCGAGCAAACCTGAAGTCTTTTTCATTAGATATAAGACTCAGAAAGAAGTAAATTACGCAAACGCGCACGATGAACAGGACGAACATGGAAGTTATTCACCGAGCAGCACTGCCGGTTACGTATCATCTACATTGCCCCCACATTTTATATCATCATCAAGACCATACATCCGCTCTTCCAGAACTCCAAATCCAACTCCAAAGTAAGTACTTAGTACCTAATTTTTAATTTAATTCCATTTTTAAAGATATAAACCACGTGAGTCAGAGGACTATTCCCCAAGCAGCACTGCTGGATACGTCTCATCTACCGTCTCTCCCAAATACATCCACACCATTCGACCCTACGTCAGACCTGTGAGGACGCCGACCCCAAAATATATCACACCGAAGACACCCATAGTAGTCAAAGAGATCCAAAACTCTCAGGAAGATGACGACAATGAAAGTGAAGAAGCAGAAGAATAAATCTGCTGTTCTTTCTTTTCTAGAGGAAAATTTTGAACGAAAAAAAGATATTTGTACTGCTGTAAATAAATAGTTATTATTTTTATAATTTTGGCATATTTATTCAAATTAAGATCGTCAAGAAATGGATTGTTTTTCACACTCCACAAAAAAGGAATAATGAGGAGATCCGGGTACGAAGGGCGAACTCAACATCGGACAAATTTTTTTTTTTCATTTTCAGATTCTAGACCTCTTGGTGAATACACCCATATAATTTTTATGTTGAGTTCGCCCTTTTTTCCCCTTTAAATACGTAAAAACCGATATGCGGCAAAGCTCTAACTGCGATATCTAGCGGGTACGAAGGGCGAACTCCACATCCTAGTCCACAACCCCACTAGACCCAGATTCTAGACCTCTAGGTGAATACACCCTTATAATTTTTATGTTGAGTTCGCCCTTTTTCCCCCTTTAAATACGTAAAAACCGAATGCGGCAAAGCTCTAACTGCGATATCCGAGCGGGTACGAAGGGCGAACTCCACATCCTAGTCCACAACCCCCACTAGACCCAGATTCTAGACCTCTGGTGAATACACCCATATAATTTTTATGTTGAGTTCGCCCTTTTTCCCCCTTTAAATACGTAAAAACCGAATGCGGCAAAGCTCTAACTGCCATATCCGAGCGGGTACGAAGGGCGAACTCCACATCCTAGTCCACAACCCCACTCCTTTTCCCATTCCGGGCATGACTTTTCGGTTGAGTTCGCCCGCAACATAAAACTTTAAATGCGAATATCTCGAAACTACGTTTTGTTGAGTTCGCCCTTCGTACCCGGAGCGCCTCAAATGTACTTTTAAACAAGGTGACCACTCCGCTGGCAGCTCGCTCCAGACTCCAGAGTGCAGGAGAGTCTCTAACTCTCGGAGTATGGCGACACTTCGTGTTTTCTCTTCTCCCGAGACTGAAAATCCTAACCTTCGCAGTTCCCATGGACAACTAAACAGGCAGGAATTGGAGCAAGAACCCAGGACCTTTGTACCCAGGGAATTGTGGAATGACCGCCGCTTTACTTCACTCATCCACGGCGGCCCCTGTTTTATTTATTTATTTTTCAAGGATATAAATGATTGGGGTTGTCAAAATATAACGAAGGTTTTATTCAAATATTTGATGTCTCGCCGAGGTCGAAATTGTAAAACCTCACAAGTGACACATGTCCCACCCGTGTTTCCGGTGCAAATATGTCATACGAGCCCAAACTCGTATCTTCACCCTTTTTAGAAAAGTATTGCGATAAAAGGACGGGAGAAGGGAATAATAAAACAACCGTTAGATCTTGGAGGAAAAAAAAATGGAATTCACATTCAAAACGGGAAGTATAAAATACGATATCAGAACCGGAGGCGGAAAAACGTGTCGGATTTCCTCAACACATGTCGCCTTCTGAAAATTAAAGAGGTCGCTTTTCAACCTTTTTATAAGGCGAAGAAGTTATTCACGATTTATCAATTATTTTTGAACAGTCCTTCAATTTGGGCCCCAGCTGTGGGTTAGGCTAAGCCATCAACACACTCGGGTGCTGCAGAACTATTACTTTTAAACCATTGTTAGTCAAACCTACTGTCAAACTTTCGTTTTCAACTGTTAATCCTTGAGATTCTCTCTGTGCCTGTTTATTCAGCTGAGCAAAGGAGAATTGTTTCGCAAAACTGTTTCTATCCCTTAAAAAAGTTTTCCGCGTTTTGAATACAAAAAACTCTTTCCGGTGGGACACGCGTTTTCCATCCTCTGATTATGCTGATTCCAATTTACATCGCATTAGCAAATTCGAGTGGATAAAGCGGTCCGGCAAATCAGTTCAAAAGGTGTCGATAAGGCGAATTCGATAGGGGGAGAGCTCAATTTCACCCCCGCACCCAAACCGTAAAATAGACGAGACAAAATACACCTCCTGTAAAATATCTCCGCCATCTTTTCTTTATTGCTTCACCTTCGAAGAGAATTGAGCTCATTTTTTTCTCTTTCAAAAATTTATAGAAAGGAGCAATTTGAAACAATAATAAAAATTTAAAAATTGATTGCAATTGTTTATTGAGTTGTAAACAAAGAGGAATGGTAATACGCATGAATGTACCATCTCATTCCAACTCCAATATCCTTTGTGGGGAGCCGGATTCTCGGCAAATAATGGAGCATAACAACTGACAGTTCCCTATATTCCAGAACAAGGAAGACCTATGATAAACATCACCAACAATTATAAATTTTGGCATTATAAAAATGAAGATGCTGTTGAGAGAAGTCCCAAAGTTTTCTAACGGTTTGTAAACAAGCAGTGGTTTTCTATTGTCGTTGGATTAAGTTGGTTGAGATAAGGACGTAATGAGACTTGTCTGAATAATAAGGAAGTTTGTCCGTTTAGACAAAGGTGGAAAGTGCCATTAAGGAGACTCCTTAAGGATTTGTAAGCGTTTCTCCGCGAGATGGAAAACGCTTCTGAATAGGGAAGGACGGGGTCATCATTCAGCATTAAGGGAACCCCCATACTCCCCGTACCCATCAATCTTCCCTCATAATAATCCCCTCCTCCCATATAACCCCGGCAGTTTTATCATCTACGAAATGAATCTTCGTCACGGTCGCTGGAATAACGCTGAAGACCCCAATAGACTCAGCATAGAGTCAGGTCGATGGGAAAATTTTTATATAAAGTTTCGCAATAAAGTGCCGACGAAAGATTTACGCTGATACGTGATGAACCGAAACAAAAAATATAATAAAGTTGTACAACTTTTACCATGGTGCGGATTACAAAGAGTAAATCCCCAATATGAAAAAATTATCACATGACACCGCCAAAATGTCAAAATCACTTGCTCGATGTCTCAAAATTAAAATACGAACAAAACTGGTTTGAAGAGCTTCGAACGAAAACTTCCTTAAAGAGAAGTAAAAATATAGGAGGGGGAAGTATAAAGAGGGGAAGTATAATGGAGGATGAAGTACAAAGGAGGGGATGTATAACGGAGGGAGAAGTATAAAGGAGGAGTATAAGGAGGGAAAGTATCGGAGGGGGAAGTATACATGAGGGAAGTAACAGAGGGGGAAGTACAAAGGAGGGGAAGTATAACGAGAGGGAAGTATAAAGGAGAGAAGTTTTTTTTTTCAAAAAATTTTTGAGTTTTTTTTTAAAAATTTTCCGCGTTTTTTTCGAAAATTTTCCGATTTTTTTTTGGAAAATTTTTTTTAGTTTTCTTTTTTTTGCGCTTTTTTCCGAAAATTTTCTAAGTTCTTTTTTTTCGAAAATTTTTTAAGTATCAAGGTAGAAATAATGGGATTTTCGCCCAAGGGAGGTCCCTCTCGTAACGGGTGGACGTATAAATTTCTCCCTACTAAAATGAAAATTAATATAATTTTTTTACACCAAAAATTTTTAAAAAAATATAAGGAGTATTTGGTGAGAATTTGGTGAAAATCGGAACAACGGTTCGGCCGCAGCGCAGTTTTTAAAATTTCAAACGTGCATATCTCCGCCATTTTTTCGAAATTCGAAAATATAATTTCTTGTTCAACTATTCAGGAAGGTTGTGTGAAAATTTGGTGAAAATCGTTGGAAACAGTGGCCGTGAAATGTTCCGGAAAAAATGCTACGGGGCCGGCACCACAGACAAAGTTGAGATCGGTAAAGATCAATGATTTGACCCTCCGGGTCTGGAAGACCCTTCCCCAAAAACCCGACGTGGAGGGTATCACAATAACTTCTTTAAGGAAGTTAAAAGTAAAAATTTTATTTTCAGCAGAAAAACATGGAAAAACTGCTGAAAATCGGGAGAGAAGGGTGCTGTTGGGCAAAAGATCGAGGAAATTCCCGGAACCTGTAAAAAAAAGTGGTTTTGGGACCTATACACTGAAAAAAGGCTCAAAAATCCGATCAAATATATTTTTTTTGGCCGATAGCCACCGTGAAGGCAAAAAAACGTTCTAAAAGACCGACAATCCTGTAGGAAGAGTGGGAAATTACGGACTCTATTCAGAGGCAAAATTTTCCTAGAATGGTGTATTAAGGGAGATTCGAAAGCAAGAAGGGTGGAAAATTGTTTATAGTTAATCGATAAGTCGAAAAGGCTCAATGATTTATTGCAGGAAGAGCGTGGGACTGCCTCAATTGTTGAAAAGTTGGGGGGTCGAACTTGTCTATGTGCTTTTTCCTTCAAAAGGCTTTTCATCGTTTCCTTTCTGTATATAACCGAAGATCTTTCAAAATACTTTTTCATTGTGTACTTTCCATTTTGGATTCGCGAAAAGTTCAATATAGGCCGAAAAAACGTTGCTCAAAAAGAATTCTGATGAAAAAGTTTAATTATTAAGGGTAATCTCTGAGATATAAGTCAGGAACATCCAAATATTTTACTTGTTTTCCCATTCGAGAGGCCTAATCCTCATAATCCCTGGCAATAAAACTTGTAATATAAAAAGTTTAATTTACAAAAAGGAAATCGACAAAAGTTTGAATTCCCTTTATTTATTTTTTTGTTTTAAAGTCGACTGATAAATTATTTTTGAAGGGTCTCTTTGTCTGTTTCCATGACGCATCGACATACGTGTCATGAACAGAGGGATTATTCTCTTTTCATCGTATAAACAAAATACGGGGAAAGGATGAAAACCCCCATGATTTTAAAATAGAGCAATCATTTCAAATTTCGCACGTTTTAGGATTTAAGGTTGCCCGAAAATACGACAAAGGTGTGTGGGTCCATTATACCACTAAATACGGCGGCTTTTTAACTTCCTTAAAGAAGTTATTGTGATACCCTACGTCGGGTTTTTGGGGAAGGGTTTTCAGACCCGGAGGGTCAAATCATTGATCTTTACCGATCTCAACTTGTCTGTGGTGCCGGCCGGCCGTCCGTAGCATTTTTCCGGAACACTTTACGGCCACAGTTTTCATCCGATTTTCACCAAATTTTCACACAAATTTCTTTAGCCGGTGAAGAAGAATGTAACGAGATTTTTGAATTTCGAAAAAATGGCGGAGATATGTCTGTTTGAAATTTTAAAAAATTCGCTGCGGCCGAACTTTGATCCGATTTTCACCAAATCACCAATTACTCCTTATATTTTTTAAGAATTTTTGGTGCAAAAAAATTGCCACTTTTTAATTATTAATTTTTTTTAGTAGGGAGAAATTTCATATTTCTACCCATTACGAGATGCACATCCGTAGGCCAAAGCCCATTATTTCTACCTTGACACTTCGAATTTTGAAAAAAAGAAAGAAATTTTTCAAAAAAAAAAGTGCAAATTTAAAAAAAAAACCTTTTCAAAAAAAAAACTCGAAATTTTTGAAAAAAAAACTTCCCTCTTCTTATACTTCCCCCCTTATACTCCCCGTTCGTTATACTTTCGTTCCCTTATACTTCCCCCTCCGTTGTAGTTCCCCTCCCATATACTTCCCTCTCCGTTGTGTCCCCTCCGTTATACTTCCCCCTCCTATATTTTACTTCTCTTTAAGGAAGTTTTCGTTGGAAGCTCTTCAAACCAGTACTTTTCATTCAGAAAGCGTAAAATAAGAATGAAGGTGTTTATTGGGCAAAAAACCGCGGCGAACGGCCTAAAATCATGTTAAAACTTGTTGTTCAGCCACCCAAAATCCCCTCTCCTAACGGTCGATAGGTCAGATGTAAAGACTTTGATTCAGCAGATAGTTTAGGTTGGAGAATATGGTCCCTAAAGTATTTTAAAAATTGTTTTTCTTTTTCCTTGAGTGTATCTTTTTCCGAGAGATTCGAAAAAGAAGAGCATTATGTTTTATTCAATGAAATAAAAAAAATCTCGAATATTGTTAAACCCCTCTACGGGTTATAAAATTGAATTAGGTTTTCAAGTAGAACGGGTTTTCTAGGAGTTTCTCAGCGAATATTGGCACATTCCTTCTGCCACTAAACTCTCCGGGGCTCTTGAATAGTTATGGCTTTGCGGTTACGATTCAATGTTGCACCAGAGTGCAATTCGCCCGTTTTACCCTTTCCACTCTCACCGATCGTTCTCCTCGCCCGCTACCGTACTCATTTACCATCGCATATGCCACGTCCTTTCCATAACGACTCCATTGACTCAAAAATTACGGGAAGTTGAAATTGTAAAAATTTACATTTTCATGCAATCTCTTTTTATTTTCTCAAAAAGTTTCTTTTCTTCTTCAACTTTCTGATATTTTTTTTAAATTAACAAAAAAAAATCGAACTTTAATTTCATTGAAAACGTTATACGATACGCCAAGTTGGGTAATTAATTAACTTTCAGGCACCTAACGAGCAAACTATAAGTGAACTTTTGATTATCAACATTCAGTGTTACCAACGTTATAAAACTCGAGCGGAAAAAAAAAGCAGGATAACTAACAGGTTTATGTCCTTCGTAAATCCGAGAGGGAGAAAAGACAAGGATACAATGGTCTAAAGCTCCGGGGTTGGACCGGACCGTAATAAAATTTATTTTTATTGTTGCACACGGGACAGTTTCAACTCCACCCACCCTCGCAAAATGCCTTTTTACCGGAAACAATAAAAACGCTAGTACTTTTTTTATGCATGTTTCCTCCGATTTATAAATCAATTTTAAAATACCATAATATCCATAAAAATGCTTAAAAAATTTTTTTTTAGTTTTAAATCAGAAGTTGGATTGATCTATCTAAATGAGGTTTGAAATGCCAATGAATCCTGGAAATTTCTTAAAAACGTACCTTGAAAGTGGGATCGAAATATCTGAATAATGCTAATGGTGTAAAGCAGTGTTTCTCAACCTTTTTGAAGCCTGCGCCCCTAAGAGGAGGAAAATACTTACCGCCCCTTCCTACTTAACGGTCAGTTAAATTTTTTAACGGGCGGTTAAGTTTTTGCCCTTTACTAATGGGCCGGTTAAATTTTTTAACAGGGCGGTTAAGTTTTTACCTTTACTGAATAACCGGTTAATTTTTTACAGGGCGGTTAAGTTTTTGCCCTTTACTTAATTGGCCGGTTAAATTTTTGCCCTTTACTTAACGGGCCGGTTAAATTTTTTAACGGGCGGTTAGTTTTTGCCCTTTACTAATGGGCCGGTTAAATTTTTGCCCTTTACTTAACGGGCGGTTAAATTTTTAACGGGCGGTTAAGTTTTTGCCCTTTACTTAACAATAAAAATTAATAAAAAAAAGGACTCACCCTAACGCCTCCATGGCTGGCCACTTAGCCATTTACCCTCTATCACCCAAATTTTGCATACGCCCCACAGTAACTTCTCAGCGCCCCCCGTTGAGAATCACTGGTGTAAAGTTTACTTAAAAATTTAATTTTGGTAGCTTAAAAAGAGGTGGCGTTGTGAAAAATTGGGAGGTGATCGATGTGGCTAATAGCTGTGGGAGAAAGTTGTTCCTCCTACCTTCCCGCAGTCTCGGAAATCGCCTTGCGTTCACAAAAAAATTTGTCAGAGAAAAACGAGAATGAACTGAATGTTGAAAATGAGATAATAGAGGAAATAACTAAAACCTTAAATTTTGAGGGAACTGTTTCAACATCAGAAGTGGGATTGAAAATCTAATGAGGCGATCAACCTTATCTCTCTTTATCTTCACTTTAATCATCACCCTTTATCCTTAGGTTCTTTGTTTTTCCTTCCTTTACTTTTTTGTTTAAAAATAGTACCCAATTTTTTTTATCAATGATATACGATTCCACGAGAAAGAAGATATGTTTAACTTTCCGGTGCAGGTGTAACAATGGAAATTCTTGGTAGAGACATCGACACGGTTGACAATTGGAAGCCAATTCAATTCCGACGGTCGTAGATCGAGATGGCAATCCTCGACTCCATTCGAGGGTATGGCGTTTGTAATTGATTGTTTCCCCCTTTTCGGAAAGTCCCAGATTCCGTAAGAAACTTTTCCGAAGAAAATATTACAAATTTTGATACTCCAGTTTAAAAAAAAAATCTTATTGAATATTTTGTGAGGGGGGGGGGGGGTCATTGTGGCTTATGGAATTTAGGAAATCGTTAAAGTTTGAGGGAACTTGTGTTTAACTTTGAGCCTTTCCGAAAACTTTTTTTTTTTTTTAAATTAATTGTTAATAAGATAAAAGATAATATGGTGAGCTAAATGGGCGAATTATTTTATTTTTTTCTACCTCGTTTTTGATAATAGGAAAATTTGTAAATATTAAATTACAATTCCCTTCTTATGTTAATAAACATTCTCTAAATTTCTTCCATTAATTAAAATTTCATTAAAACCGGTTTGTAAAATACACATTGAAAACAATCAACACCGGTTTGAAATCGGATGAAATTGACCTTTTCCCCTAGATTTTAATCCAATTTAATTAGTTTCCTCGTAAACACCTGTTTACGAAATTCTCCAAATTTCGTACGCTATTGATTCTGGGAGAGCTAAAATAGAAGAAAAACATGTCAAAGTATAATATGAATAACAGTTTGTATCTTTCAAGACCTCATATCGCAGAGAAAAAAAAACTTCCGCTGCTTTTTTCACAAGTTTGAATAGTCCAATTTCGCTTATTTCCTTTTGTAATTTGTGCCCGTGTTTACCACGTCCGGACGTCAATAAAACACTGGGGGAAAAAGGATGTTAAGTATGACTTTTTTTACAGGAAAGTTGTGTTTGAGGACTTTTTGAAATATCATTTTCTTGGGGTTTAAACGGGTTGGAAGGTAGGATTGATTGCTTTAGGATAGGTCCACTTTCGTTTCAATTAAGGTCGGAGATCCTTCCACGCGTTTCTTTTTCGCGTTTGGCAACTTTTCATCGCCTTTCTTCGCCCTAAACGCTTTTTCTTAACTTTTTGTTAACTCAATCCTGCCAACTGAGAAACGGGGTCTTCAACGCAATAATGAAATTCCTCTTCTTAAATTGGATCAAATCAATTACGAAAGCTCTTTTTTTTCCCCAAAATTCTATTTTATAATTGTTTAAATATAGGGCGGATAATCCGACTTTTTCAACCTGACTTAGATAAGACAACCCTACTTAAAGAAGTCTTGAATTATTTAAAAGGAGGGTTACAAGGGTGTTTACTTGAAAAACACTTGACTATTCTCTTCTTAATTACTTAAAAGATTAACTCAATCCAAAGAAATATTTAACTTTAATTAAAGCACCACCTGGATGCGTTTATCCATGTGTTAATTTATTTAAAAATTTTGTTGATTTTATGATGTCGGGGGTTAATAAAATGTTGAAAGAAAAACCCAAAATTGGGTTTTCAATGATGAAATGAGTTTGCCGAAGAAAAATGCAGCAGCTCAGATGAATGCGATGAAAGGTAAATGCATGGAATTATTCTTAACTTATCTTCGAAAAATCAAAGGTGTGTAGGACATTTGAGAAATGAAATGTCGATGAATTTATTAGAAGGAAAATACGTTCGTCGACTTCGTTCAATGGGACAAAGAAACCGATAAGGAGTCAGAACATTCAAGTCGGTGAATGCTATCTACTTAGGTAAAACTTTTTTTTTTTCGACCCTTTGTGATTTCTCTATTTGTTCATTTTCTAGGGCGTTGAGTAAAAAACCCAATCTCAATGGGAAAACTCCGAAAGTGACAACGGATTTTACTGTATAAGGTATCTCATTTTTCTCTCGCATTGAAATGAGGCGCTCCGGATACGAAGGGCGAACTCGACAAAACGTAGTTTCGAGATATTCGCATTTTAAAGTTTTCTGTTAAGGGCGAACTCGACAGAAAAGTCACTCTCTGGAATTTTCGTGGCGAGATTTTAGATTTTATAGAATCATAGAGGAAAGGGTTTTTTAAAAATTTTCGAATATTTTTTGCGATTATTAACTCACAAAATGTATAATATATTTTTATTTCGTGGCGGTGAGCTGTTCCAAGAGGAGTGGGGCTCCCGGAAAAGGAGTGGGGTAGTGGACTAGGATACGAGTTCGCCCTTCGTACCCGCTCGGATATCGCAGTTAGAGCTTTGCCGCATATCGGTTTTTACGTTTTTAAAGGGGAAAAAAGGGCAAACTGAATATAAAAATTACATGGGTGTATTCTTCAAAAGGTCTAGAATCTGAAAATGAAAAAAAAAATTTTTGTCCGATGTCGAGTTCGCCCTTCGTACCCGGAGCGCCTCAAATTACTTGTTAATTTTTTAGGTGTAAATCTCAAATGAATCGTATCACCCCACGCGCTATCGCTGATTGGCTTTTTACGACAGTTCTACTGACTTTCTCGCTTGTATCTTGTGGCTGCTGTTTCTACTTTTGGCCACAGATTTTTCAATATTCGACAAAAACCAAGAGTCGAAAAGCTTCTACGGATATCTATTTGATAGTTAAAAAGAAATGTTAAAAAAGGCCTTTTTATTTATGCAGGGGGGTAATAAAATTGTTCTATTGTGCTACGACAAAGACGAATAGGTTTAAACTTGGTAAGAGGAAGAGCGCTGCCGGAAAACCGGGATTTTGGGTTAACTCACGCTTTAGATTCTCGAACTGTGGGGGGAGAAAAAAAAGGGAAATAAGGCCGTTTGTATACAAGGGTATAAACTATGCCCACCGTATACTTCATGCGTCTTCTCAAAAGAAAACAAAAATTTAATTTAAAAAAAGATCTAAATAACAAATTTTTCTCATCAAGTTTTGACCTCTGAATCAAAGGGGGTTTTTCACGCTCAGGTAAGCTTGGGAACATACGAACCTTTGTGAAAGAACAAAAAAAACCCTTTGTGAAAAAAGAAACCCTGAAATTGAACCCAATTGTCCTTACAAAGTAAAATTTAAATTTTTTTTATTAAAAACCACCCAAATATTTGATTATGTGTTTATTTCGGGGTTTTCGATGATGAATAGAAAGCGAACGGGAAATTGCAGCTTGTCAAAGCCCTGTAATCTGAGTAAAAAGCAAATTAGGGGAGAGGAATTGGCACTATTGTGTTCTAATCCAGAATAAACAACGATATATTGTATACCACAGAAAGTAAAATAAAATTCTAAAAAATCCTCAAGACTTTTTTTTTTCTCATTTTTTGATTGATAATCCCCTTACGGTGGGTTTTTATAAAAATATGGGATTTGTTCCATTCCCTCGTTATTTTCTGACCATTTAAATCCGAAAACATAAAATATGATTTAGAGTAACGAAACGTTAGTAAACGACGGCGAAGGAGGGAGTCCTTTATCTGGAATATTTATGGGTCTGACTAAATAAAATGTATCGCCTGAAAATGTAATAAGTTAAACTTTATCTTTAAGAAAAAGGCGGGGATGAATTGTCGAAAATAACCCTTGGAAAGGACGCGTCGAAAAAATATTTGTCAGCGGCTCAAGAAATTAAGATCGATGGCTACTGGAAACACGAAAAAAAAATTTAAAAATTTTTATTTGCAATTTAAGCTTCTAAAAGTTGAAAATGTCACGATTCTATCTTTGGATTATTTTCCTTTTATTAAACTTGGACGATCAAGGTATATTACATTAATAGCTTATTGGAAAAGGGTTTATAATACCAAACTGTGCTTTTCTGAGAAGGATTTTCTCCTCCGATATTGAAAAAAAAGTTATTCGTTCAATTTTTATAATTCAATGTCGGATTTCTTTGGTTAAAAAACATTTTTATTGCTGCCAGAGCGTTATGTGGATTTTATTCATGACCTAGGTTTATGGTTTATGGGCTTTAAAAAAATATCTACCTTAAAAAATGCTTCCAAACGAGATGGCTCAGCAGGAAGCCAATTGATTTTCGTAGTTACAGGCCCAGGTTCCTCCTTCACCTCAGGGCGTCTAATTGATGAAGTGACGCGAAAATGACTTTTATCGTCAAATGAAACCAACGTCAACTGTTTTTTAACCAAACACTCAAATCTGATGAAAATAAGGTTTCTTGGCAGATAGAGGTGACCTTAAGGGTCAGTCATACGACGGTGGCGTTTTTCTTCGAAATTTTGCTTCAATTTTGCGAGAAAACTGTTTTTCATTTTATCAAATTTTTGAATTTGCTCCCAATTTACAAAAATTGACTATGGCTAGGAAATAAATTTTTTAGTTTTAGCTTTATTAAACACTCATAAATTTATATACAAACTCGTCTTATCGATTTTTTAAAATTTATAAAATTACTCAGCAGGAAGCCAATTAATTTTCGTAGTGAAAGGCCCAGGTTCATCCCTCCTTCTCCTCAGGGCGTCTAATTGATGAAGTGACGCGAAAATGACGTTTATCGTCAAATAAAACCAACGTCAATTGTTTTTTGACCTAAACACTCAAATCGGATGAAAATTATGTTTTTTGGCAGATAGACAGAGGTAGCCTTAAGGGTCAGTCATACGGCTTAATACGGTGGAGTTTTGCTTCAATTTTGCGAGAAAACTGTTTTCATTTTATGAAATTTTTAAATTTGCTCCCAATTTACAAAAAATTTACTATGGCTAGGAAAAAACTTTCTTAGTTTTTAGCTTTATTAACACTCATAAATTTATATACAAACTCGTTTTATCGATTTTTTATAATTTATAAAAATTACGATTAAGAAACTGATTTTATTTCTGATTTTAAAAAATCTTTTGTATTTAAGTAAATGAATGCATTCGAAGCCCAAATCAAAAAGAAAAATGTTTAAAAAACCATATGTTTTCTCGCAAAATTTGAGAAAAACGGATTATTCATAGCATACAATAGCTTTAGGTAATCTAGTCCTGGAAAAATTTCGATATTTTTATGTGATATGAGATTAAAACTGCGGTGTTGTTGAGTTGATATATCATTGAAACAAAATTTATCGTCAAGACTTTTGTTGCCAAAATTGATACTCCTTTTGTAAAGAGTTTAATGTTGGACAACCTAATACAAAGGTAAGGGGGTAAAAGGAGGAGAGATATCCATTTCCATTTATACAACTTCTTATCTTTTTCGTTTTGGCTAAACGTAGGTTCCTTCTTTTATGAAGTCCTTATCTCCAGAAAAATACCCACCTTACTTTATTTTTCTTTAACTTTACTAGGGGAAAAAATAGGTGGGAGGGAGGATTCGGAATAAGGGACGAATAAGGGAGTTAATCCGGTTTTCGGACGAAATTAACGAAATCAGAAATTAGTCGAAATTCTCGGAGGAGGAAAGATAGGGGAGTGCGATTAATGGCCCGGATAGGTTTAATGACCACTTTAAATTTAAACGGAAATCCCCTTCATTGCTCGTACGCTGAAGGCGTTTAGTTTAAACTTTGTACAAGCTTTTCTGATTGACTCCGTCGGCTCTACAATCCGAAGATCGCTCTAGCGGAACTTCCACGCCGACGATTAGAAGACAAACTTTAATTTACTTTTTTTCTCTCTTCTTCCTCATGTAATTTATAGACGAAAGAACAGAAAAAAGGTTGAAAGGAAACGCAAAGAGAGCGAAAAAATATCCACTCCCCACTTCAGCCTCTCTAATCAAGAGTAATGGCTGACTTTCTTACCTCACGAGTTCATTACACGGATTGAAAAACCTCCTTCTTAACTTCCAAGGATAACAATTTATTTTAAAAACTACACTTTTTTCTTTATCTATTTATTATAATTTTTTCAAATTGCATTTTCCGACTTTAATGACCGCATTGGAGTGACATAAATAAACCATTGTGTTGAATTAAATCCGCCCTCCTGGCTTGTAACGTCACTGAATATTAATGTCCAACAGTGCTAACGACCCGAACGTCATTCTAAACAAAACTTGATTTCCGTATAATTAAAGCCCATCGTTTTAAAATATCCAGAATGATTTAATAATAAATTTATTTTATTACATTTTATGGTTGGTGAGCCTGACTTACCGAGAGGTCCTGGTTTCGAATCCTAGTTTTAGATATTTTCGTCCTTTTTAATCAACCTTCAATTTTTTTTTTAAGACTCTAATTTTATTCAAAATATTTTAATTTTATTATCTAGAGAAATGCCATTATTTTTATAACATCAAGACTAAAATTAAAGAAGAGAGAAAATAGATAAAGTACTGGTTTGAAGAGCTTTCAACGAAAACTTTCTTAAAGGAACAATATAGGAGGGGGAAGTATAACGGATGGGACGTAAAACGGAGGGGGAAGTATATGGGAGGGGAAGTATAACAAAGGGGGAAGTACATATAAGGGAACGAAAGTATAACGAAGGAGGAAAGTATAAAGGAGGAGGAAGTATAAAGGAGGAGGAAGTATAAAGGAGGAGGAAGTATAAAGGAGGAGGAAGTATAAGGGAGGGGAGTATAAGGGAGGGGAAGTATAAGGGAGGGGAAGTATAAGGAAGGGGAAGTAAGGGAGGGGAAGTATAAGGAAGGGGAAGTATAAGGGAGGGGAAGTATAAGGGAGGGGGAGTTGTTTTTTTTCCGTAAAATTTTAGAAGTTTTTTTTAATTGTGTAAGTAAGTTTTTTTTTCTAAAATTTTTCTAAGGTATCACAATAACTTCTTTAAGGAAGTTTAAAAGCCGATGGAAATTTTTTCCTGCTTTGAAAAATAGATTTTTTATAATATTTTTAAAAAATTGACAAGGATAAAGAGAAGTGAGGAAATGCAATACGTGTACTTCAATGACGTCACGCTCCCCCACTCCATCATATAAAAGTTCTCACTATCCTTTCATAAATTCATCAAAAATCTATTTTTGATCGCAGAAAAAAATTCCAACGGCTTCGTTTTCGTATTTTTTAGCGCTTTAATTTAATTTTAATTCCGACTATTTATGTTCATAATTGGGCCATCGAGACAGAAAAAAAAAAGTTAAAATTATTGGTACTTGCGAAAATCAATGAGGGTGGAATGGTACCATTTCAATATTAAAAGCCGTTTCTATTCAAATCTTAAAGAGTAAAAGGGTCAGTCTTCTTCAGATTTGAGTCTCTGCCAATACTCTTTAGTTTGGCAAAACAACAACTTCTCCATTTCATCCTCAAGGTTAAAATATGTCTCAATGTTAGAAATTGACTTTGATAAACTTTACCGAAGTTTCAGAATGCCATACCAGAAATACGTTTCTATTGGGCCTAGTAATTTATCACTAGTGGTGCTGTCCATCAGCCTATAATTTTTGAACACAAATTTTCGTCCACACAGAGAATACTTTCTATCCAGAATTAAAAAAATCGCGTCATAAATATTCAACCAAGTCTAGTAATTAGTTATAAACTAAGATGGAGTGTTGCCAGAAATTCCAATTAAAATATAGTTCGAGAAGAGGGCGTTGAGAATGGAGGGACGTCGGATATATATTTTTTCTCAGTTTAGAATCCAATTAACAACGACGGCGTATTTTACTGTTTTCCCACCTACTTGAAAACAGCGGGGGATAAAACCCGCATAACTCGACTTGGCCGAACTTTTCTTTTTTTTACATTTATAACATCTCTAAATTAAAACACCACTTAAAGCATCAAAAAAGCTTTAAATATTTGTTTTTATAGAATTTTTTACCGTTATTTTAATATTTTATTCGCATTTTAAATTAAAAAAAATTATGTAGAGTAAAAAAAAATTTTATGATCAAAAGAGGAAAAAAAAAATTCCTTTCATGTCAAGAAAGTAATATTATTGACTTCTTCATTCGGGAAACAATACATAATCATTTCGTTTCTTTTGTATTCAAAGGAAAGAGTATATAAAGAAAGAAAAAATAAAATCGAAATATAAAGAGGTTATTTTGTGTTTCAAATATGAAGTGGGACGGCCAGGTTGATATTGTCGAGCCGGTGGCCCCTCGGGGGGTAAACGTGGTCCCCGGGGTCGGTACGGGTTGTTTGGCTCCATCTCAAACCCGGGGAATCGAATTAGTGCTCTTTCCACGCCTCCGGGCTCCGAATAGACAACTGTCTCCCTAATTACCTCCCTAACTTCGAGGAACCTCCGCCATAACCCCCCCTTTTTCCGACTTTCCTTCATACCTTTTATCTCAATGAGATGAAACTTCCGTTAGTAAACCGTAGGGGAAAATAACAAAGTTGTTTTTTCATTCATAAACTTTGAAAATCAATTATTTTATCACTAGGAGCCTTGCCTAGCTAAATAACGAGAAAAACAAGAGGAAGAAGAAACCGGCAAAAACTTGACTTTCAGAGTCCTATATCTCTGCTCCCTGATGACCGACCAATTTGAAATTTTAAGGCTTGCTCTATTTATATCAGAGATAATCTGCAAATTTTAAGTCGATCAGATATAGGCAACCGAGATTTTTTTTTTTTTTTTTTTTTTAACTAATAACCAATAATGGAGGAAGAATGACTGTGATAACGGGTATCTCACGAGTTTCGGCTTAAAAAGCCTCGTCAGGTGAGCTATTCCCTCTATCACAATCTTCTTTTCACTGTGAACCCTATCTCCGAGAGGTTAGTAGACACAGCGAAAAATTTAAAAAACCAATAATGAGGTGGTGAGTGGCTCTATCTCTTAAAGACGGTGAGTGGGCGGTTTGTTTCCAGCTTCCCGCTGTGTCTACTAAACCTCTCGGAGATAGGTTCACAGTGAAAAGAAGAATGATAGTCACCTGACGAGGCTTTTTAAGCCGAAACGCGTCGTGAGATATCACAGTCATTCTTCTTCCATTATTGGTTATTAGTAAAATCAAGCTTCTTGCGGAATACATACGCAATAAAAATTAATATCAAAATTATTTTTATAGAAAACCATAGAAAAGAATAAAAAAAGTTTGTTTGTAAGTGTAAGTAAAGAGCTGAAAATTCGAGATTGTTAATCGTCGGTTTGAATAAGGAGCGGGTGGGGTTTAGTTTTATGCACACACGACTATCAGCGTTGAACACACTGGAACCCAGTGGAGCATTATGTACATTTTAAACCAACACGCGAATTCTGATATATGCAGTCTGGGACTCTATAATATGTGCATAAGGTCGCAATAATTTAAACAACGGGACTTTGAACTCCTCCGCACCGAACCCGCAGAGTCTCGTTTTTTCTTGGGGATATCGATTCCTGTGTGGTGAGTTTAACTGAAATTTTCGCCCCAGAGAGTTTTAAAGAGGAGTGATCAAAGGGACTCTCGATTGTCATCGATTGAGTGGTGTAATTATCAGGAGGTAACTTGGTACTCCTTCAAATCCTATCCTCTTCGAAAACCGTTTGTTTCAAAGGTCATTTGTTGTAATTAATTGCGAAAATTTTCATTTGAGGAAATGTTTGTTTCTGTTGGATGACTTTACAAAGAGGCTGTTTTTTTATAATTTCAACCTTAATTGTTGAGCCACTCAAAAGTTGGAAGGATTCAAAATTAAAAAAAATTTTTAATTTTCCTAGGGGCCATTTTGTAACTTCTAATTTTTGGTAAATATTTTGAAAAACAGAAGTTCAAAATAAACGTTAATTTAATGAAAAAATTGAAGAGTTTTTGTTCACAGAAAAAAAGAAGAAAGGAAAAACTAAGAGAAAATACATCATAATGAAAAACAACGCTTTTTTCTTAAAGAAACTCTAAATTGAATGAAAAGCTAAATGACCTTCCTAAACTTTCCTCTTGTTATGATTGGCCTCGTTGAATAAGAGTTTTGTTTCAAACGGGAAATAAGAATGGGCTCCGGGAGCAAACAGAGGCCTAAAGCCTTTCAGGGGAGGGTAGTTTTCTTGAGAGATAACAAAAGGTTTTTCCCGCGCCTTTTCCCCTCGAAGGGTCGTCGACCGACGCGGGACGCCAAAACCATGACCCCTCCCGTTTAGAATCCACGAAAATACCAAATCCCGACCTTACCCTACCCCCAGGCAGGTGCGTATATCTTCACCCTAATCGCAAAAACAATTCAGACTTTACTTTACCCCCCGATTAAAACTTTTCAAGAGAAAGAGTCTCCAAAAGCCTTAAAATAATTTTTTTTTAACGACAAAAAGGACATAATCGGCCAAAAACCGGTTTTCGAGGCGAGAGAATGAGAAATCAAAAGTCGGGAAGGCGTAAGTATTGCCAATTGAGAAGGGTGAGTAGAAAACCTCCCGGTTGCTGGAGGACTGGAAAAAAGATCTTTCAAATTGAATCATTTTTGAAAGCGCTAGGAGAGCCACTAATTAACCTTAAGGTCCGCCTTACCCTCAAATCATTGAAATATTCATGAAATAGCTGAAAAATTGACCAAAATGGGGGTTAAAAGTTTTCTAGTTTTTTTCTTTAAGGAGTGGGGGAGCGTGACGTCATAGGAGTGCAACTCTTGACTTCCGTCTGGCATTCTCTTCGAAAAATATTAAAAATGTATTATTCCAAGTAAGGAAAAATTTCCAACGGTATTTTTTTTTACGTTTAAAGGTGGAAAAATAATGTTTTCTTTAACTAAAAAAATATTTAAAAAAATTAACGCCCCGGAAGGCAGAAAAAGACAAAAGTTTACAAGTCGAAATTGAATTTATGCACGAGACCTTTGAAGAATATAAATGGCTCCTCTCGCCTCTAACCACAAAACGGAGAGATCCGTTTTGAAAGGAGCGAGTCTGATGTGAATATAACTTAATTAACCCTCTCCTTGTTAATTATAAAGGCTTTTACATAAACATAATGCTTTCCTCAAGGTGTTCCTTTCCCACTTGAAACTTAACCCGGACGGGAGAACTTGGTTTATATTCAACTATTAAACAAAACCAAAATAGGAAATATGCATTGTAATTTTAGAAAGAAAAATTGAATTTTCTTTAAAAGTGAAATTATAAAAGAAGGGGTTAATTAGGGTATATTCTTGTAAGAAAAGATGGCTATCAATCATTGTCAGCTTCTTCTTTCGCATTTTCATCATTCGAGCCCACCCCGAGAAGGTAAATTAACGAAATATTTCAAAATGGCGCCCTCAATGGATAAGTGACCGTTTTGAAAGGGTTTTCGGATCTGTGGATCTCATTATTCGAGGAAATCTGATTGGACAGACGGAAGGGAAGGGGGTGGATGAAAGTCATTAGCAGCTCGAGTCCTAGGCTCTAATCAAAGCCCAGTCGAATAACTAAAACCAGTCCCCATTCCAGTTCCCACCCCCCGACCTAGAAACCACCCACGTGGTTTTGAACCCTTTAGGTTTCCATTTAGACAAACAAAGCGCACAAACCGAAATTTCAACTCAACTTATTTGAATAGTAAACGATCCATGTCAAACTATTTTACCAGGGGCAAAAAAAAAAGAAGAAAAAAAACATTTTTTGCATTTTATGAAGTACTCATTCATTTTTAACGTTGTTTGTTTTCCCAATGAAATTTAAATTTTGCCTTTGAATAATTACTTCAAAACAGATAACCGAAAAAAATATGAATTTCGAAATCATATAAATATTGTAATTTTTGAAAAAAAAAAAAATTTATAAAAGTCCTAATGATAAGCATGTAGGCCTGGCGGGCAGTTTGAAGAGCATAGCCCAAAAAAGACTGTGGCGTGATTATTTAAACCCTATTACTTCCATTTAACCCTT